>JALGXP010000389.1:0-35357 GCA_023333625.1 Bothriochloa decipiens | reverse complement strand
CTCCGCCCCCTGGCCTCTCCCTCTCGTTGAGAGAGTCGCCTCCCCCCGCGTGCTCTCCGCCCGCGGCCTCCTGTATCCCGCACCCAAAAAAACTACCAAAAAAATTTAGAAATCCCTCAAATCCGCGAGATCTATTATCAGTATCGAGCGACTTACCAATTCATCTGATTGCTAGGGTTTATTAGTTTTCCACAAAAAAAAATCTGAAAAAAATTTCTGGTCGAGAGGAGGAGGAGGCGATGGCGGCGCAAGTGGCGGCGGCGGCGGTGCCGAACGGGAGCCCGGGCGCGGTCCCCGCGGTGGTGTCGCCGGGGGCGGTCGGCGTCGGCGTGGCGCAGCCGCTCCCGACCACGTCGCTCTACGTGGGCGACCTGGAGGGCTCCGTCTCGGACTCGCAGCTATATGAGCTCTTCAGCCAGGCCGGCCAGGTCGTGTCGGTGCGCGTCTGCCGGGACGTCACCTCGCGCCGCTCCCTCGGATACGCCTACGTCAACTACAGCAACCCCCTGGATGGTATGGTTGCGATCTCCTCCTCCTCGTGGGGGCGTCCTTTCTATCCATCTTGTTGATTCGGGTTCAGGGTGGGTGGATTCGTCCACATGTGGCCGTTGTTCAATTGGGGTCTGATCAGATTCGGCTAGGTTTGGGTTTCATATATGACACATAATTCTTATGGCATCTGTAAACTGCATGTTACATGTGATTCCCTTAATCCCTTAGTTGGTACTTGGTAGTTGGTGGATTGATTGTGCTTGTTAATTTTGGAAATGTCGAATGGTTCATTCTTTCTGAAGTGGATGTCTTGCCTGTTGCAATGTCCCTGAGATTTGTTTGGGTTTCGGTATGGATGATTTTGTCTCCTAGATTCCTTTGTTTTGAGATAAGGGGAGGATATGGCTGGCAATTAGTTTTTTTTTTTTTTAAAAGAAAGACCCTAGAGCCTTCTGATGGTATATGGTATACTCTAAACTATGGGTTTAAGACAGCCTTGCTTAAAATTTGCTTCCAGTTTTGTTTGGTATGTCTAAGGTAATAATAATGGATCTTGGTATGCTGTATGCTGGAAAAGTTTATGCCTTTCTAATCTGATGGGCTTTATTGTTCTATACAGCTGGCATTAAGGTGTTTTCTTAACTGATTGTTAGATTACATAGACAATAGGAATGTAACGGCCATAATCAAATGCATAGGGTCATGTTTGGTTCTTGGTTGAGCTCTGGCCTTGCTGTGCTCTTCTAGGAATACTGCATAAGCTCATTTGGTTCCAGGAAAGCTGTCCTCAGGTTCTGTGCTGGTGAACCTTTTGCTTGCATCTTGGGATAGTGATTTTGGCTTTCCTGGGTTGGCAAGGTGAGGTTCGCTAGTACTCCCTCTGTCTCAGGATAGTAGGCGTAACTACTTTCTTGCCAGTCCCACTATAGTGCTAACGTTTGCATGCAGAATTTACTGCTGGTCATTGGACTCATTCTACTTGCGTTCTATTAGATATAGACGTTAGTACTAGCACACAGTTACTAGCGGGAACATGTGCATGCATGTATGCACGGAGCCAGATGTAACGGCAGGGGACGTAGAAAGCAGCACACAATTACTAGGGGGAGAATTTGCATGTGTATGCACGCATGCACAGAGCCAGATGTAACGGCAGGGGACGGAGAAAGCGGGAGAAAATTTGCATGTGCATGCACTGAACCGGGTGTAATGGCAGGGGACAGAAACCTTTCCTGCAGTTATTTGGAGATGGAAACCCAAGGGACATTCTTAGGAGCGTGTGAGAATTAATCTACTCCTTGTTTTTAGCAATATTTGAGTTGCGCCTTCTATCCTGAGATGGAGGAAGGGAGTAAGGTGCAGCTTAGTGGAAAATGGTCCTAGAGGCAGACAATGGGTTAACTTTAACTTTGCTAAATATATGGTTTACAGTGGAGTTACTGTTTAGTTTTGGTGTCTTACCTCAACCATACACCATAAAGCTTGTCTGTGTCATTTACCATTGTAAATTGCCTATTAGTACTTCTTATATCTTAGTGTCAAAAAGGCTTGGGAGGGCTGATTTACTATTCCATGTTACAGCTGCAAGAGCATTGGAAGTGCTGAATTTTGCTCTTCTTAACAACAAGCCTATCCGGGTGATGTATTCAAACCGTGATCCAAGCAGCCGCAGGAGTGGATCTGCTAACATTTTCATAAAGGTACTTGATCATCTGGCAGTTTCTATAGCTTACATTGTCATCCAAGAATGATCAACTTGGTTTATGACTCATTATTTTGTCTTTTCTCCAGAATCTTGACAAGACAATAGACAATAAAACCCTTCATGAGACCTTTTCTTCATTTGGTACCATTCTCTCATGTAAGGTAGCCATGGATGAAGCAGGCCAATCCAAAGGCTTTGGTTTTGTTCAGTATGAAAAAGAAGAAGCTGCACAGAATGCTATAAAAAGTCTCAATGGGATGCTTATAAATGATAAGCCTGTTTTTGTTGGACCTTTTCTTCGCAAGCAAGAAAGGGATCATTCTTTTGACAAGTCAAAATTTAACAATGTCTTTGTGAAAAATTTGTCTGAGTCTACCACAAAGGAAGATTTACTCAAAATCTTTGGTGAATATGGGACTATTACAAGTGCTGTTGTGATGATTGGCATGGATGGTAAATCAAGGTGCTTTGGTTTCATCAATTTTGAGAGTCCAGATGCAGCCTCCCGTGCTGTTCAGGAGCTTAATGGTAAGAAGATAAATGACAAAGAGTGGTATGTTGGAAGAGCTCAGAAGAAGTCAGAAAGAGAGATGGAACTAAAACGGAGATTTGAGCAAAGCTTGAAAGATGCTGCTGACAAATACCAAGGACTGAACTTATACCTCAAGAACTTGGATGATACCATTGGAGATGATCAACTTCGTGAATTGTTCTCTAACTTTGGCAAAATTACTTCGTACAAGGTGATTTGATCAATTTTTACGCTTTGCAATCATCATTATTACCCTTTTCACTTTTACCTGTCTTTTAATGGTATGTGCTGACTAACTATATTTGTGAAATAGGTGATGCGTGACCAAAATGGTCTCAGCAAAGGCTCTGGATTTGTTTCTTTCTCAACTCGTGAGGAAGCATCTCAGGCTGTAAGTTCACTTCCTGGATTTTGCATTATCTATTTTATATTTGTCATATGTGATTGACATGTTTTCTTTTTCTTTACAGTTAACTGAAATGAATGGCAAAATGATATCTGGAAAACCATTGTATGTTGCATTTGCACAGCGCAAAGAAGATAGAAAAGCGATGTTGCAGGTAAGTATCCTCGTAGATGAATTAGTTGTGCTAAGATCAAATTTGAAAATAGACATGTACATAAAATTATTTACAGCTTGTCATTGAAAGAAGAGGTATGAAGTGATTGACTGTTTGTCTCGAACAATGTTGAAGCACCATAGAAATATTGACCTTATAAAGAAGCACATCTATTTTCATGATTATAGGTGTTATTCATCTATTTTAACTTCAAAATGTAATATCTCTAGAAAGAAGTTCTTTTCAACCTTAAAATGTCTCCTGGAACTTTTTGAAGTAGAGTTCAGAATCTATACATTTTGTTTGGTTTAAAGGAGAATCTATACATTTTGTTTGGTTTAAAGGGGCATACTACTGTGCATGGCTTAGGGTTTAGGGTTTTGGTCTCCTATTTCTGATAGTGATGTCTTTTGTACTAAACTCGTTGATAAATGACCTGTTCTTGAAAATTCTTTTCCTTGCATAATATGTTAAAAGTATTTACGAAATTGTTGCAGTTCAGACTATCATATTATTTTGCTGACATCTACGAATCCTTCATTACCCAGGCACAGTTTTCTCAGATGCGCCCTGCTGTACCAATGACACCCACTCTGGCCCCACGCCTTCCAATGTACCCTCCTATGGCTCCTCAGCAACTCTTCTATGGACAAGCGCCAACTATGATACCCCCTCAGGTACCATGAACACTCTTTTCTTTTATTTTTGTCTTAACATTACCCTCAGATTAAATCCCTATATATATGTGCAATTCTGTGGGGATGGTCTTTCCCCTGGTGGTCAAGTTTTTTTTTTGTCTACAGCCTTTAAAACGAGAATATCCTCTAAAAGAAGCCATTTAACACGAGAATCAGTAACTTTTGTCACATCAACAAGCACTGGTATTTGCAGCCTGGGTTAACAATTAACAATTTCTGCCATATTCTGTATGCTTAAACGGGCATAAGCTTGTTGCACATAATGGTCCTCTCACCTTCAGTTGGTTAGCAACATGTGACGAATGTTCATTATTTTTTCCTTGTATGGAGAATATGTTGTTTGCAGCAAGTAGTAATAAGTGCTTTACTCTTATCTTACGTTCTGGTTGTAGTGATGCTATGATGGATCTTTTATGCCCTGTTTTATATTAATCCTAGTTTGGAAGCAAGAAACACTTTGCAAATCTTATTCTTCATTAGACAACCAGTTTGTAATGTAGTCCTGTCTGTTCATGTTGCATGAAGCATTTTAAATATGTTACCTAATGTACTGAACTAAATGGATATTGATGGTATTTGCACTTCCTTCCAGCCAGGATTTGGTTTCCAGCAACAGCTTGTTCCAGGCATGAGGCCTGGTGGTCCCCATATGCCAAATTATTTTGTTCCGGTTGTCCAACAGGGCCAACAGGGTCCACGCCCAGGTATGAGGCGTGGAGCTGGTGCCCAGGGCCAGCAACCTGTGCCGCCATTTCAGCAGCAGGTATTTTCCCTTCAAATTTCCACAGTTATACTGATTTTGGGTGGTTAGGATGCTACTTTATCAGTGGAAAATGGTTAACATGGTAGGAAATTTGATTCGCTTAGATTGTTGACCAGTTATTGTCTAGTCCTTTGTTATGTTCATTTTCCACCATGCTTCCTTTTTCTCCTGACATCTGCACCTTTGTGCTGTCCGGTGGATGGGACAGTTCTGTCTATTGTTCCACGGGGGAAAGTGAAAGTGAAGTGATGTATCTTGTCATGATTCTCAGATTCTTCCACGAGGACGGATGTACCGTTACCCATCTGGTCGCAACATGCCTGAAGTTCCGGCAATGCCAGGGGTTGCTGGAGGTATGATCCAGCCATATGATATGGGAGGCTTCCCTGTGAGAGATGCAGCCTTATCACCGGCCGCTCAGATTGGGACTCTGACTTCTGCCCTTGCAAATGCTAATCCTGAGCAGCAAAGAACGGTATGTCCCTGATTGGTGTCAATTTCTACTGCATAGTCAATATTATCTGCACTTGGTATTCAGTTGATTGGTTTATCATCCATTTTGACCTTAAAAATCAAGTTTGACTTGGATCTGTATGGTGGTGTAGTACCGCAGCAGTCTTTCTGCTTCTGCTGGTTGTTTTGTTGTAGGTTTAAAAACATTAACAGCTACTGCATTGATACATTTATCTTATAATGCAAATTCTTTTTTCTTATCCTGAACACTGAGCATTTTTTCTCATCTAGATACTTGGTGAAAACCTATATCCACTGGTTGAGCAACTGGAACCAAACCAAGCGGCAAAGGTCACTGGAATGCTTTTGGAGATGGATCAGACTGAGGTCCTCCACCTGCTCGAGTCCCCTGACGCTCTCAAGTCCAAGGTTGCTGAGGCGATGGATGTTCTCCGCAATGTGGCCCATCAGCAAAACCCAAACACCCCGACCAGTCAGCTTGCTGCATTATCACTGACCGAAGGCATTATCTCCTAACTTGAAGGCCATAACAAACTATCTTCAGTTTGCAATCGAGTGTGGTGTCTCCAGAGGTTCTGGCACATGAGCCTTTTTTCTTCTTCTATATACTATGGTTGGACTTGTGAGTGTCATTTCCATACTGGATGTTAGGTTTTATTGGTGCTGTGTGGTGTGCCCTGCCGTTTTGGCAAAAACTTGTTTGCAAGTTTGAGTACTATTGGGGGCCGTTGATTACCTATCTGTCTTTTGCACCTTGTTGGAAGTTTTGCTGCTCAATTGAATTGAGTGAGGAATCTTATTGCACCTTATGAATTCTTGTTATCTGGTGTCGAGTAATTATCGACACCTTGGATTTTAATCTCGTCCGGTTTGATGCCCGACAATTTTTATCAACCGCGGATATACTTAAGGAGAGCAGAGCTGCTTCCACTGATGCCTACAGCCCCTGCTTGATGCTTTGGTTGCTTGGTAGCATCCTTAGAGATGGACCAGTTGTTTTAAAAAATACCTGAGCTATTCGGTAATCATGGAAAGCCTGCATTCGATGCTTTACGTTACTAAAATAGCTGAGCTATTCTGGTTCCAAAGGCAATCACGGGAAGCCCGTTCTCGAGGCCAAAACCTGTGATACTCCCTCCCAGGCTCGAAAGCTACTCGGCATCTGTTTACGCGGTATCGCTCCGCTCCGGCAGGACACGCACGAATGCACCCAAGTACCCAACGGGGCACGCACAGCTAGAAATGCGGCGCGCGCTCCGCCTGCCACGCCCACGCCCACGGCCAAGCTGTGTGCAGTCAGTGAGCAGACGCAAAAATCACACACGAGGCGTCGTCCGGAAGCTGACAGGCTGGATGTTGTCACGCGAGGACGCGAGGGTGGGTCTCCGGAAGCTGACAGGCTGGATGTTGTCACGGTCACTGTGACACTGTATGGCGGCGGCGGCGATGACGGCGGGGCAGGGGATTGAATAAGGACCACCGGCGGCGTCGCAGATTACACGTTCCGTCACGGGAAACTTGAAGCTGCGACGAGACTGGCGATGACGACCCCGCCGAGGAGATGGAGGAACAGGACAGCCGTTCCCCGGAGGCCAACTGGCTGCCTGCCTGCCTCCACAGAAGTTGTAAGTACCAGTGAGACGGGAGAGACCAGCGCCAAAGAGAGCAACAACGGCTTTGGCCGGGATCTGTTTGATGAAGCATGACAGCTCACGCTAGCCTAGTGCAGTAGCTGGAGCGCGTCAACCTCATCAGGGGAATTGCCGGTGACTATTCAGTCATTCAGTTGTGTGTGTGTATACTAGTGTTAATGAATCACCGAATCAGGACACCATCTTAGTGTAGTGTTATACTGTGTAACATAAAGGAGAGCTACAAAAGAAACAGGATTCTGGCATACTGTTGTAACATAAAGTGGTAGTATTACGGTATAATGGGACGAGCCCGCGAGAATTCAGATATGGGGCGATGACAGTCACTACTGTTTGGTAATAAATCATAAGTTGAGCCAAAGATGATGTATTTCATAACTCAAAAGAGTTTACTTCTTTATTTCCATTCAACTTCAGGATTTTTCAGCACAGAAACAACGCTACGGAGAAACTTATCCCGCGGTCCCCAGTTGGGTTTTAATGGAATCCCAATGGTGTACAGCCAGCCTCAATGAATTGGTACAAAGTCTGTCATTTGTAAATAACTAGTTTGCTCAGGCATAACTGATGTCCAAATTATCTAATTCAACTCCTAGATAGGATTGCACTAATTAGCAAGATGCCTGTACCTTGCTGCTACTCGAAACCCCCATGCTTTCTGAGTTGCTGTGTGTGAGTATGAGCATTCTAGCAAAGACAGCACAATCAGCTCATGCAATGAACACCTGGATCCTATCTCCCATGGCGTCCTCAAAATCAAGCAGTATCTGACCATTCTGGGGGTTATCTGTATCAATAGGCGCATTCCGAAGCCTTTCCATGATATTAGCTCCAGCCAAGCCTGCATAGTTTCCAAAAGGAGATTGTCACATGAAACATAAAACAAGTGCATCTACAGATTCCCTTTTTCTCTTTTTAAAATACAATCACATTTACAGGGCCATGGTTCAGTTAGAAATATAATACAAACCTGGAATAACTCTTGTCATTCCTTCTAAGAAACCAGCCTGTGGTAGAAAAGGGAAGTTAAAGGGAGTATAACAATTTAATTCGAGTTAGTAAATTACAGGATATTTGCACAAAATAGGAGTAAGAAACAACATAGCTTGTCAGCACATATATGTCCCATGTGAAGCTGTCAATTTAAGTGAGTTTATCGAAACTTCACTGGAGTCGGCCAAATGATTACTTACAGGTATCCTGGCATCAATTTTCAGGACTCCATCTCTTCCTGTAATCTTTAGTCGAAGAGTTCGAGACCACATTCCAGTTGAAGATCCTCTGCTGCCACTGGAACCAATATCATAGAGCTGAGGCAATATGTCAATAACAGGTTCTTGTGATTTTTCAGACCTGGACCTGGAATCTCCTGGACTTTTGGGTTCACTTGTATAATTATCATAGCCTACAATTGATGAGTTGCAGGTTAAATGAATTCATTCATATTCAACGTAGAATGAAGTCCTAAGTTCCATACCAGTCTCGTAAAATGATTGGGCCGGTGTCACCGCATATTGTTTATCTTCTTCATAATACTGGTTGAACCCAAGAGTATTCTTGATCTCCTCAAATGATGGCAAGCTGCTTGGAGGAGGTATGCGACCACCCTTTATAGCAATAAGAGCATCCTGCAGAGTGTGGAATTGCATGTCATGAGTTCAGTTCATTGTGGAAATTGAGCAAATATGTGCACAGGAAATTTAATAACTACACAAGGGCTAATGCTTGCTTCTATGCCACACGGTCATGACATGCATGCACAAATGCTAATCCCTCCTTTTGCCCAAATGCGAATGGAAATCAATGCGCACGATTCCATGGGATGCAGTTAGTCATGCAATGAAATAATGACAAGTATAAAAACAAAACAATAATCCTATTCACATATATAAATGAAAAACAAACCTCCATTGCACGCATCGATACGCCAATTAGAGATAATGGATAGGCTATGATTTTATAACCTATTTCTTCCAGTTCAACAGGGCTCATTATAGGAGTTTTACCACCACCTTCTAACATGTTGGCCTGCAGTAGAGTCAATAGTATGGTGAAGGCATTGCAAGCATATGGAAAACCTGAAAACACTGATGCATAGAACATATCTAACCATTTTTGGAACTCCAGGTGCGATAGCACAAAATGCCTTCATTTCTTCTCTTGAGGCAAGGGCATCAATGAATAGAACATCTGCTCCTGCATCAGCAAAGGCCCGTACTCTCCATAATGCCTCGTCAAGGGACAAAGCTTGACGAGAATCTGTCCTTGCCACAATAACAATATCAGAACCACTCTCATTCCTGGCATCAACAGCAGCTTTTATGTGCATGATTGCTTCCTCCCTTGAGACAACCTTCCTTCCTTGTGTATGCCCACACGCTTTTGGTGACACCTTCAGAATGCTACATATCATATCACCATAGAAGGAACTTCAAGAAAGGGAACAGAACGAGCTATCAAGATGTGATGCATAATCAATAAAGGTCACATAGCTTAACAATTTGATACATACATAAATTAAGCACTGGTTGATTGTGATGTGAATCCTACTCTAGAGTCCAGACTACAACAATTGCTACAACTGCTTCACTTAGGTTTTTGGGTCCAGAAAATGCAAACTCTAAGTGGTAACTTCAACATATAGAGGATAAAGAACATAACCAAAACCAATGTGTGACATTCAAGAATAGTTATGTGACCATTATCTGTTGTAGTACTTGATAAGCGTAGCATACCTGATCTTCAAGAATAATGCCAGCAAAACCAGCATTAATAAATCCATTCACTGTCCTCTTAACATTCATACAGTTCCCGTAACCATTATCGGCATCACCGATCACAGGGATTGAAACTGCTTCAGTGATCAGACGCCCCTGATCAACCATTTCCCCGTACGAGATGAGACCAACATCTGGTAATCCAAGTCGTGCAGCAGAGATTGAGAAACCTGAAACGGAAAGTGTGACTTTCAGTGAAGAATCATGCATCCCCCTACCCTATCGCAATGCAGCGCAGGCATACACAAGCAAACACAGTCGACAAAAGCTCATTGCAACATTCCCCAAATGGCGGGTGTGACTATTGACTAGCCAATCTGTCTTGGATGGTGAGAACGAGAAGTCGCCCCCCGGACACCGTACAGAGGCAAAAGACCGAGCACGTACCGCTAGTGAAGCAGGCCCTGAACCCGGCGCGCTCGACGAGGCGCGCGCTCAGCGCGTCGTAGCAGGCGGGCGCCTGGTGCGCACCCGGCGCCTCCAGGACCCGCCGGAGCGCCGCCGCGGGTAGCACCCCAGACCCACCAGGCGTGGCGCCGGCGCCGCCGGAGTACGCGCAGCGCGGTGAGATCCTCCTGACGCGGGCAACAGGGCGGGCGGATGCGACCGAGGCGGTTGCCACGCCCATGCCCACGCGCTGGAGGCGCGGTGGGGCTCGCGAGGCGGAGCTCGGGGTGAGAGAGGAGCCGAGCGGATGCTGCAGGACGGCGGAGTAGCACGCCATAGCTGTCAGTCGCTGCCCGAACTTGCTAGCCAGTAGTGTAGTGCCTAGTAATCGCGGTCTCGTCGTCTCGCTCGGCTCCGTTGGCTTTGCTTCGCTTGTCGTCTCTGAGCTCAGTGTCGCTCGGCACGGCCGCACGGGCACGCCGCACACGCAGGCGGCACCGCGGCAGCACAGCACGGCGAGAGCGAGACGAGTCCCGACTGGTGAGTCAGATGGACCCAGGTGTGACTTGTGATGCGAGAGTGGGCCGTGTCCCATCTGTCTGGCGTGGCAGCTTAGGGCCCATGAGTGAGGCCTGGTTATGGCTCCCCGTAGGCCGTAGGTGATGGGCTCCTTTTGGATGCGTGCAGGAACACGTACGACCGAACCCGACTCGAACTGGAACAAACGCAACAAAGGCGGTGCACGCGTCGTCTACCGCAACCTTATATAACCGGCCTGCCGTCTCGCTAGGCTTCCATCATCAGAGATCATCATCAGACACAAAAAAGGGCTAGAAGCTCGCTCGCTCCCGACACCGACATGGCAAGCAAAAACAAGAAGGCGGCGGGCGCCAACCACTTCGCGCTCCTGGAGACCGACGACCCCGGCGACACGCGCCTGGAGCAGCCAGCCGCGCCTGCCAACCTTACGCAAGAGCTCTTCGGCAGAGCCTACCCCTCAGCTTGGGAGATCATAAAGAACCGGCAGCAGAAGCAGCAGCAGTACAACAGCGCCCCGCCGGCGAACGCGAAAGCTCCGGCGGACAGCAAGAAGAAGAAGGGCGCGCAGGGACAGGGCAGCAGCAGCGGCAGCAGCGCGAGGAAGCAGCAGCAGGGAGGTCGTCACGCCAATGGAGCGGCGGTGAACGACGACGGCGACGCACCCGCGCCGAGGCTGTACAGTCTCGCCGAGTTCCCGTCGCTCAAGTAGGGGGTTCTGAAATTCAGAGAGGGCAAATCTTTGTTAGTAACATTGCTGTTTTAACGTGAGTCGATGTCAGTGGTTGGGTAAATGCAGTGCAGTAGTTGACTTATTTGGAGTTGTTATTGATGCCTTCAACTGAACATAATAATGAAAACAATGGGCGTATCGTGTTGACAACCGATGTTCGTGTCAACAGGTGTCTTAATTATAAGAGAATAAAATATTATTTATTTTAAATATTACTCTGGTTATACTTATACGAATATCTTTTCATTAGCGAATTAAGCACTATTCATATCTCTATATAAACCCTAACCGTAATTGTTGGGCAGTTATGGAAGTGCGCATTGTACCGAAGAGGAAATGTACTGATTGCATTGGTAAATATTATCCCCCGCACTCAAGTTGACCCAAAACCTCTGATATTGAAACTCCAGGCTACAACGATGACACATACAGATACAAACCACAATGTCCACATGCACGCATATCCGGTGTCGGACCTAGAATTTGACAAAATTCGGTCACATTTCAGCTTCACATATAGAGGAGCAATGAATATGGCGTACAAGTTTCCAATTTGAAAAAAAAAAAAAACTTGATCCCAAACTATATAAAAATCACCCCAACCATTTATATAGTTTCTCTTATGTACATTTGTATTGGAAATTATGTCCTACTCTTTTTTCCCATGTCCTTGTCGATCGATACGCGTGCTGCACGACCGAATCAATTTTTTAAGTTTTTTTTTTAGTATCATCAATTTTTTAAGTTTGGGAAGACTGGAAGTTGAGATAGAGAGTTGTTGGAGAGCATATTTTCTCAATCTTACCAACAAATAAAAAGTGAGATTTAGTTTTGAAAATTCTTGGAGATGCCTAAGCAAGAGACCGGTAGCTTATCGGGTCATTGAATACATAGTGTGATACAAGAATGACTTATTTAAGAGATAAAACACTCAGCCAGTAGCAGACATTTGATGTTGCTACTGTTGACGTTCTCCTAGTAACTATGTCTGAAATTCGGAATATAGAAGTTGAATCCAGAAATTAAGGTGCTTAGTTGATAGCTCTGCTAGCCAATAAGATCGTAGGCTACCGTTTGCGTTAAGATTATGTGGTCTAAGGCTAAAGACTAAAATTTTAGACCGCTTTAGCTTATTCGTTTGGTCTAAAGATTTATGTGAGGTTGGCTAAAATTTAGACGACACTTTGGTCTTTAGACATTTGTTTGGAGCACGAAGAGTGAAAGTTCAGTTGCTAAACTTTCGACCATAGGATGAAACAAGACCTTAATTGTTGTTGTTTTTCTTAGTAATGAAAGATTTTGTACAGAGTAATTAATATATCATGTTTCTAATAGAGTAAATTATATGCACCCTACAACAACTTATCTTTCTAGTAATAAATTAGTTCAACAACTATAAAATACTCAGTTTAGTGCAACAATTTGGCATGTGTGGCCAAATTGGTCCAACAACTTGTAAAATGCTTGATTTAGTCAACGACTTGGCAATTGGTGCATCTACGGTCCAAACGTTACAAATACAATATATTTGACTTGTATTAATTCATTTTATATTTAACTAAAATAAAATCGGGTTATGATATCTTTTTGAAATGATTTTGCAATACTTTCTTGTATTTTTCGCGCTAGCGGAAAGAACATGTTCAGAGATAAATCTACTTTACTATATATATATATATATATATATATATATATATATATATATTCAAATACTCGATGAGTGCAAAAAATGCAAACAAAATTTCAAATGTAAAGTTGCTTATATTAAGAAAGGAAAGCATATAAGATACGTGTCTCTCAAATACTTCTCCGAGTCGCCTTGTATTTGGTATGTGTGCGAGCACGACAGCACTACGCCAGCGCCGAGGGACTTTTACTCTAGCGTGTCGCTGTCTTCCATTAACGGGGCTACAGGGCTACTACGAATCGGAGCCCAGTCCTCGTCCCGTCCGGCCTCTCGTTAGCGCCGCGTGGTGACGCAAATTCGGCAGTTTTGGGTCTCCTGAAGCCAACTCGGCACGAGCCTTGTCTTCGAACCGGAACAAGAACAAGGAACCTTTCCGCTCACGGCTCCTCGGACTGTATATATGGTCCATAAATACTAATCTCCTGGGCCAAACAAGCATCAATCTCGCGAGTCCACGCGACATCCTGGTGATCGATCACCGGGCGCGGCCTCCGTGTCTCCCAGCCACGTCGTACGATCACCTCGACTTGATCGTTCGCACGTTCGCACCATAGACATGGCGGGAATCCATGCCAGCTTCAACCCCTGGACGGTGCTCGACAGCAACGACCCCGTCGACGTCATTGGCAAAACCAAAACCAAAGAGGACGCAGCAGCCGGCAGGATCGTCCTGGGTGCCGTCGTCCAAGGCCATGGAGGCGTCGACGCCGGCCAAGAAGCAAGAAGAAGTTGCCGGCTGCCGCGGCTCGCGACCGAGCTAAGAACAAGAAAGGCCCAGGCGCAAGTGATGCTTTCGCTTTCTGGAGGATTTTTTTTCGAAAACTCTTTCTCGAGAATTAATGGAGATCATGGATCATAGAAGACAGAAATTGATATCAAATAATAAGATAATGTCTTTTTAGATCCTATTTAGCACGACTCTAAATGGCTCTGGATCCTTTGTACAATGCACAAAGCAATTGTAAGTGGCGAAACAAAAAATAATGGCTTCACCAACTCTAAGTTTATTGAGTTTATTGAGTAACAACAACATAAAAAACGACTGCTCGATGCAATGCACAAAGAAATTGAAATTGGAACCGTTTAGAACCCTACTGGACGAGGCCTTTGGTCAAAGAATTGAAAGTCTAACCTACAATGTATCCTTTCTCTCTTTCTTGCTACGTTATCCAACAATTTCATGTGTGCTTCCTTATCTTTGGTGCTGTCTAGCTAGCTAATGGTGGTGCTCTCTAGAAATTATAGATTGTTCAAAACAAAGTAGAATGTGAAGCTAAAAGTGTACAATGTAATGTTCTTAACAATTTTTACCTTTAGTGTATGAAACATGTGGCTTAATCATCATATCGATTATAAATTTTATAGGTAGTTTTCATCACTGGATAGTGGCTTGGGCTTGACAAATCTGGATCCGCTACCATTTAAGGCAAACAAAATCTTCCCTTTTTGAAAATAAAATAAAAAAAACTTGCCTTTAATCTTTTCAACAACCTTTTAAACTACGAACACAGGCTGACGAGCACATGGTTTTTTTTCTTTAAAAATAATGGACAAGCACGTGCACGTTATATCAGCACGGTATGGTTGCACCCGAGAAATTCATTTGGGGGTCACGTTTTTCCAAATTTGAGTCCAGATTCATTATAAAAAAGATTTTTTGTCACATCAAAATGCTAGTAGTATGGAGTACTAAATATAGATAAAATAAAAAACTAATTACATAATTTTATTATATTTTACGAGATAAATATTTTAAATATAATTAATTAATATTTAAATATTTTTATAAATACAGACGAAACGCTAAACTACGCGCGCGTATTCGGCCACCACGGAATGGGTGATCTAAGAAGGCCTCGCTGTACCAAGTACCATCGACGCACATGGGCCTCTTGCCCGGTTCAGAGCCTAGGCCTAGGCCTAGCTACTTTTCTGCGAACAAAGGACCCCACTCGTCAGATGCAGAGGCATCCAATGATCCAGATGGCAACGGTCAAGTGCCCGCCAATGCCAAACGACCCCAACGGTTACTTTCTCAGCGAACTGCTTTCTATTTTCCCCTTCCCACATACCCGCGCCTACAGCCTCCTCTGTTTCCATTTCCACACTCTCACTGTCCCACTCCCAAAGTCGAGAGGAGAGGACCACCCCCACAAGCGAGAAGTGATCGGCATGAGCAGCACAGGCACAGCCAAAGGAAACGCCGGAGACGGCGGCGGAACAGCGGCGCGCGTGGTGGTGGTCGAGCGCGTGGTGACGGTGGAGTACCTGGAGCCGTCCATGTCGCGGGACCTTCTGGGCAAGTTCCCGGACCCCTCCGCGTTCGACTTCGACTACTCCCAGAGCGGCATCTGGTCCCCGCTCAACAAGGTCCCGCGCGGCGGCGCGTGCGAGGCCGAGGCGGCGGCCGACGCCGCCGCCAACTCCTCGACCGACTTCCTCATCGCCAACCCGAAGTGCAGGGCGCGGGGTGCCGGCGGCCGGCTCAAGGACGACTCGGCCGCCAGGGGCGGCAAGTCGAGGTGGAGGCGCAGGCGGCTGCGGCGAGACGGGTCCTTCCTCGACCTCCACGACACGTGCGGCAGGGCCCGGCTCGACTTCTCGCCGCCGGCGCCTTCCCCTGCTGCGAAGGTAGTAGCCACCACTTGCCTTCATTAAGCTTTGCTGAAATCTTCATGAGCATCACGGGAGTTTTCTCCACTAGTTGGTTTGGTTGGGCGGTTCTCAGGAGGGGTGGAGGTGGGTGCTCAAGGCGGCCATCAGGAAGTTCAAGGCGCGGCAGCGGCGGTCCCGGCAGGCTCCCCTGCTCCAGATGGTCCTCCCCATGCTGTGATCCATCGATCTCGCGCGCTCACACGAATTGTTTTCACTTCACAGTTCTTCGGATTGGGTCCAGAGGCTGCTGGTCCATGCCCTGCTTGTTAGCTTGTACTATAGTTTGAGTTCAAATTTATTGCAAGTTGTAACCGTGTAATGCTCTTGCCGGAGAAATATATTGTGGTACATCTTTTCATTTCATTCAATTTCCGTTAGCTTTATGCTGAGAGAGTATAAGTTCCCGTGCCAATCGGTATCCACTATTGAGCGCGAATCGTGCAGGAATTTTACAGTAATCAAAGGCGCAATGGAGCTCCTGCAGATTGAGCGAGCGAGTGCGGGTATGGCTAGGTGACAAGCGGGCGACACGGCGTTGTCGGAGAATACTCCGTAGGCGAAGAAGGAAAAGAAAGAGGATGACACATAGGGCCCACATGTCAAAGTTGTCTCCCAACGAAAAATAATAATCTAGAACAACTCCATTTCTCTGACATACCTGAGATGTGTTCAACTCAAACCCGAAAATAGGATGGAACAAACATATTCCATTTGGTTCCAAAACCAAGAACACGCTAAGGACTTATTCGGTTACGTAGGGATTGTCACCTGGATCATGCCCGCCCTAAATGTGTCGCAAGTTGTATAAACCTGCCAACAAACTATATATGCACAAGAGAATCTGAAGTGAACGGGTCGCATGTGTTTTTGTACGAACGAACACATTATCCGTGCTTCGCGGGCCGTGCTATGCAGTGTGGCAGAACCTCCTAAATTATATGGCCCACACGTATGATTATTGTCTAAACAGACTCTAAATAGCCATGACTGTGTTCCATATAACTTAAAAAGTCTGTCGGATAAATCCCGAATCATCCACGATTCTCCGAGCAGGATCAATCGTTGTAGAGAGACATTGCAGTATTACAACAGTTTGATATAAATAATATACTATGAAGTAAAACAGCGGAAGACTTACAATAACATAAGTTTACAAACCTCTGAGTTTCAAATATTTATAACCATAAGTTTAAATTATATAAACCATAATAGTAGTGGAGTAGCAGTAGATTACAATACTAAACAAAAGCTCTGCCCAAGAGCTAAACATCTTACTCGTCGTCGCTTTCCTCGACGACTGTCATACAGCAGGATGCAAAACACTCCTGCCCATGAGGCTCACCTGCAACAAGGGTTTAACAAACCCTGAGTACAAAAGTACTCAACAAGACTGACCCGACGAAAGAGAAGGGTGAAGACTCAAGAAATGCAGGCTAGAGGGACAAGGTAAGGCTTGTAAGAGATAGGAAATTTTTGCAGAAAAGCTTAACAAAGAAAAGGTTGCTTGAACTAGCACCAATCATCAACCAACTTCATTATTGATCCTTAATCATTGTTCAAGTTGTTACTATGATGATGAACAGTGATCGAGTCTTCTTCTCCGAGAAGCAACGGCGATTCGAATTCATTTTCATACCCAGCTGGGACCTAGGTCACTGGAATACCGGAGACTTTAACTCCGATGCACTCCAGATGAACCGATATACCGGGATAACAACCGCAACCGTATATCACCACATGGCACCCGTGAGCTCTGCGGCCCAGCGTACCGAGATACATGGGAACTTAAACCCCATAGTAAAACACACTATGACACAGATGGGATCTCTGGCCCCACGCTAGGTCACTCCATGATATACACGGCTCCAACCATCCGTATATCACTTCATGCATGTGGATTTTCTAATTTCTCGATATCGACAGATCACCATCGGACGGGACCTAGGGCATCAACAGAAGAGAACACTACAGAGGGACTCCATTCCCAGTGCAAGTTCATCGTCGGACTCGATTTATTAATATCATCAAGATTTCAACAAGAAAACCAATCTCATCTTTTTCATTCTTTTGCCTTTGAACAATTAAATAAATAAGCAGGGCTAAGCATTACTACTTATCTTTCTAAGTAGATACAAGGAATAAGGAACTAAGACAGGTAATGCAATTGGGTGGGTTTTCACTCAACTCCTATTACTTAATGCAACATACCATAGCTGAAGCGGTAAAACTTTTATAAATAGAATAGGGTTTTAATGCATCCAGGGCTTGCCTTGATATTCGGGGTAGACGGGTTCGAACTCTGGATCAACTCCCGATTCTTGAATCTGCTCTTCCTTCAGATCTGGGCGACAACGTTAACTCTCCGTCAACGGAAATTATTCGATATTTAATATGCTTCAACATGATGAAATAGTAAACATGATGCTCGATGGATGCATGATCAGATTAAGGGATCGAGTATAACTTTTCTTCACGATAAAGTTGGAAGCTAACAAAACTTTGCTTATAAAACTTATTAGGGTTAACTACGCCATTTAAGAAATTAATTAAACACATAAAATAACGTTAATTAAGCCCTAATGACATGATTAAGGTAAGCGTAAATAATTAATTAAAGTGCCAAAGGTCATTAGGGTTAATGACCTAAGGTCATCAATCAATCCCAAAGTCAATCAAATCCTATAATGATTAAGTTTAACTAAATAGGTTAATTAATTATTTAAAAGCATTAAATAAAGGCATAAAAATTAAAGTTATCAAATTAAGCCCAAAATTTTGTTTTAGAAAGCTCTTAGCCTAATTAGATGGCAAAACAAATTTCAGCATTAAAAGCCAATTATTTTATTTATTAAAAATCATTGAATGTCCATTTTTTAATTAAAAGAGCTAATTTTAACATATGCAAAAAGTACTCAAATTTAGCATTTCATATTTTTCCTAAGTATATGACATCATAAGGAACACTCACAAAAATTTTTAGAATTTTTGGAGCTATATATGAATTACTATGATTTTTCAAAGAAAATAGCATTTAAATCATTTTCTAAAAATGGAAAAAGAAAATCGGCACAGTACTCCCGCGCTGACCGACGGCCCGTCGGCGGTTGACCGTCGATTGCTCGCCGTCGGCGAGGTCTCTGGCGACCGGACTTGTCCCTACAGGCTCATCTCGACACGGCGCGTCGATTGAGGTAGCTAACGGCGCGGCAGGACGACGGCGGCACCCACGCCGACGGCCATGGCGGCGCGGCGGAGCTCGGACGCGGCGGCGTCGCTCACCGGAGCGATTTCCGGCGACGGCGACCACACGGACTCACGCAAGGCACTCAGGCGAGCATGTTTGGCAACAAGATGACACCGTCCATAGCCAAAGCGGCAACGCACGCGGCGGAGCGGCATGGCCGTGCCGGCGGCGAGCCACGGTGGCCGGCGGCTACGATACGAGATTGATGAAATTGACGGTGCAAACAGCTGCAGGAGCTCACCCCGGTGCTGATGCGCACGTTAATGGAGGTCCGGAGTGCTTGAATCGAGCTGTGGTCGACGGCGGTGATGGCGATGGCGGCGCTCCGATGGCAAGACTGCGTCACGGCGGTCTCCGGCGATGCGCTGTACAAACCAAGGTGCGCATCAGGAGCAGCGGAACACGGATGATCGAATAGAGGGGTTCAAGGTAATATATTTTCACCTCCGGCGGCGGCAAACGGCGGCGATGGCACGGCGGCTCGGCTGGCCGGTCGTGGAGATGAAGGCGGCGTGCGAGTGGCTCGAGCAAGGAGAGCGATCACGAACTAGCCCAAAATGACCGTGAGGATGTGGCAGAGCTGTTGGCGAGGGCAATCGGACAGAGGTGGAGCGTCGACGGCGAATTCAAGCGGCAGAGCGAGGTCGTCGGCGACGGCGGTGGGAGGAAGAAAGAAGAAGAACTCGGCCACGGCGACGGTATTTATAGGGCGAGGTCGATGGATGGACTGGCGACACGAAGGCGATGAAGTTTCTCGCGTCCATGAGCGCGCTGGCGGTCGAGCGGGTGCGGCGGTGGTCGGCGGCGCGCGATGAGAAGCCGGCCATGGCGGGCGACGATAGGGTTAGGTGTTGTTCCAGATAATTACAGAAATGCCATTCGTTTCAAAATACAAATCACTTCAAAATTTATATAAGAACTTGAAAATCTCCAAAAATATCATTTGCATAACTTTTTAAGAGCTACACTTTTCCTTTAACTGGCATCCTCAAATTCTGTCTAAATTTTGAAATTTGAATTCAGATTTGAGAAGGGGATAAAACCCTAGAAACAAACATTTGAAATTACTTTTGATTTTTCAATAAAACTTGAAAATCTTCAAAACTATAAAATGTTGAGCTTGTCAAACCAAACATTTTTAATATACATAGTTTTTCAAAATTATGCATAATTTTTGAATTATAGTTTTAAAATCAAAAGGGGACAAATGTTAGAAACTGTATTTTCAAATTCATTTGAAATTTCTTTTGAAAACTTGAAAAACTTTATATACCAACTTTGTAGCTCTTGTCAAGATCTACAAACTATCTTTTTAGAGTATCCCCAAATTATTTATAGATTTTGAATTAAGGAAAAGGGGATAAAACTAGGTTTTGAAATAAAGGGTTTTTGAGATAGAATTTAAACTCAATTTGGTTTCTAACTTAATTGGTTGGTTATTAGTGATCACAAACCTCATTCAAGGACATTTTTAGGTCATTGACCCAATGACACCCTTGGTTGACCAAGTTGACTTTTGAAAAAAACTTTTATAGCATTTCCAATTTGAATTTAAATTCGAATAGCCAGACTCAGAAATAAGCTTTGGAATCCAAATTTAATTTTAAATATGGAAATCATTTTTAGGGTTGGACTTAGACTTATACACTATGCTTGACGCTAGTGTAAACACAGTTTACACCTCAAGTACATAGAGTATAAACTAAGCATTTGCGATGACATTCGAAAATAGGGTTTTATTATTTCATGTGACCAAACATTACAGAAGCTCAATCAACCTATGAAATATAAACTTGTTTTAGTTAATGCACATTAGGGTTGACTTAAACATGAATGCTTTGCAGTGCATATGATGACATGGCATGTTTTAGTTAATATAACACCAGAGGTGTTACAGGCAGTCAGCTGTGGTTATCATATTTGTACAATACTAGCTGGTTCAATTTTTGTTAGTTTTGGTTAGACTATCCGCACTCATCAATCTCTATATCTCTTGTTTAAAAGAAATATTTCGTCGGTCAACTAGATTCTCTCTTTTATACCACTTTCTCTTTCTCCCGCACTCATTGGACCTTTGTATCTCTAGCTATAGCAACTTCCTCCTCGTTTCCTCCGCCCCGACGCATCGAACTCGCTCACGGCCGCTTCGCCTCGTCCTCCGCCCTGCCGCTGCTGGTGGCCGCGCGGCGACGAGGGCGCGTGGCCCCGGCTCTCCCTCTCCGCGCAGGGCGGGCGGCGCGGTGGCCGCGAGGCCGCACGGGCCGGCGGCGGGCGCGCGGGCGACGCCGGAGGGAGTGCGACGGGTGCTGAGGAGCTCCAGCGGGCGCGGGCGCGGGACCGCTGCCGCGGAGCTCCTATGCTCCCTTCCGCGTGGGGCGGACGACGCGGTGTGGCAGAACCTCCTAAATCATACGGCCCACACGCATGATTATTGTCTAAACAGACTCCAAATAACCATGACTGTGTTCCATACGACTTAAGAAGTCTGTCGGGTAAATCCCGAATCATCCACGATTCTCCGAGCAGAATCAATCGTTGTAGAGAGATATTGCAGTATTACAACAGTTTCATATAAATAAAGTACCATGGAGTAAAACAGCGGAAGACTTACAATAACATAAGTTTACAAAACTCTAACTTTCAAATATTTACATCAATAAGTTTGGATTATACACGCCATAATAGTAGTGGAGTAGCAGTAGATTACAATATTAACAAAAGCTCTGCCCAAGAGCTGAACTCCTTTACTCTTCGTCGCTTTCCTCGACGACTGTCATGCAGCAGGATGCAAAGCACTCCTGCCCATGAGGCTCACCTGCAACAAGGGTTCAACAAACCCTGAGTACAAAGTACTCAACAAGACTGACCCGACGAAAGAGAAGGGTAGAGAAAACAGAAATGCAGGCTAGAGGGACAAGGTAAGGTCTGTAGGAGATAAGAAATTTTGCGTAAAAGCTTTATAGAAAGAGAAGTTTGCTTGGGCTAACTCCCATTATCACTCAACTTCATTATTGAATCTTAACTTTTGTTCAAGTTGTTACTACGATGATGAACAACGATCGAATCTTCTTCTCCGAGAAGCAACGGCGATTCGAATCCATTTCCATACCCAGCTGGGACCTAGGCGACTGAGCATACCGGAGACTTTAACTCCGAAGCACCCCAGGTACACCGATATACCGGGATAACAACCTCAGCCATATATCACCACATGATACACGTGAGCTCTGCGGCCCAACGTACCGAGATACATGGGAACTTAACCCCACAGTAAAACACACTATGACAGCAGATGGGATTCTCTGACCCACGCTAGGTCACTCCATGGCATACACGGCTCCAACCATCCGTATACCACTTCATGCATGTGGATTTCTACATTCTCGATATCATACAGTTCACCAACGCACGGGACCTAGGGCATCAACAGACGAGAACACTACAGAGGGACTCCATTCCCAGTGCAAGTTCGCCGTCCGGACTCGATTTCTTACTATCATCAAGATTCCAACAATAAAACCAATCTCATCTTTTTCATTCTTCTGCCTTTGAATAAATAAATAAATGAGCAGGGCTAAGCATTACTACTTATCTTTCATTAGGTAACAAGGGATAAGGAATAAGACAGGTAATGCAATTTTGTGGGTTTTCACTCAACTCCTATTACTGAATGCAACATACCAGAGCTGAAGCAGTAAAACATTTATAAATAGAATAGGGTTTAGATGCATCCGGGGCTTGCCTTGATGTTCGGGGTAGAAGTTCTCGAACTCTGAATCAACTCCCGATTCTTGAATCTGCTCGTCCTTTGGATCTGAGTGATACGTTAACTCTCCGTTAACGGGAACTATTCGATAATTAATATGCTTTACATGATGGAATAGTAAACATGATGCTTGATGAGTGTATGATCAGATTAAGGGCTTGAGTACAACTCTTCTTAATGATAAAGTTGCAAGCCAACAAAACCTCGCTTATATAATTTGTTAGGGTTAACTACGTCATTTTTTTATAATTAATTAAACACATAAAATAACGTTAATTAAATCCTAATAACATGATTAAGATAAGCGCAAACAATTAATTAAAGTGCCAAAGGTCATTAGGGTTAATGACCTAAGGTCATCAATCAATCTCAAGGTCAATCAAATCCTATAATGATTAGGTTAACTAAAGAGTTTACTTAATTATTTAAAAACATTAAACAAAGACATAAAAATTAAAGTTATCAAATTTGGCATTTCATATTTTTCCTAGGTAGATAACACCATAAAGAACATTCACAAAAATTTTTAGAATTTTTGGAGCTATATATGAATTACTATAAATTTTCAAGGAAAAAATAGCATTTAAATCATTTTCTGAAAATAGAAAAAGAAAATCGGCACAGTGTCTCTGGGTCAACAGCCGACCCCGCCGGGGTTGACCGGCGATGCCTCGAGCTGGCTATCGACGCTCGAGGTCCCGCAGGCTAAGACATGCCCGGCTAACTCACGGACGGGCTATGGCGGCTCGAAACCAAGTCCTGCTCGAGGAGCGATCGAGCGGTTAGGTACTGTACACTCGAGGTTACAATTCGGGCGTCCTCTCGAAGACGGAACTCCGCTCAAGCGAATGGACCAGCCTCGAAGACGAAACTTCCCCCAGCGAACGAGCCTCCCCTCGAGGACGGAACTCCGCCCGACGAACGAGCCTCCCCTCGACTCGGTTCCTCGACTCGACCCCTCGACTTGATTCCTCGATTCGATCCCTCGACTCAATTCCTCGACTCGATTCCTCGACTCGATCCCTCGACTCGATTCCTCGACTCGACCCCTTCGAGAACAGTGCAACCCTCGAATACCCTCGAGAACAGTGCACCCTTCGACTCGACCCCTCGATTCGAGTCCGCACCTCGACCGTCACCCCCTCGACTCGTCGGCCGAGCCCTCGAGCAGGACTCCGACGACTTCGAACTGCACTGCAACAACTCCCGATGCGAGATGGATGAAATTGATAACACGAATAGACGCAGGAGCTCACCACGGCGCTGATGCGCACGTTAAGGGAGGTCCGGAGTGGCTGGGTTGCTGTGGTCGACGGCGGTGATGGCGGCGGCGGCGCTCCGATGGCACGACGGTGTTACGGCGACCTCCGGTAATGCGCTGCCCAAACCAAGGTACGCATCAGACGCAGGATAACATGGAGAGCACGATAAAAGGGTCGAAGGTAAAATATTTTCACCTCCGGCGACGGCAAACGACGGAAATGGCGGCGGCGGCGCGACTGACCGGCCGCGGGGAAAGAAGACTGCGTGCAGGCAGCTCGGGCGATGAAAGAAAGCACGGACTGGCCCAAAAGGACCGTGATGAAGTGGCGGAGCTTTGAGCGAGGGCAATTAGACAGAGGTGGAGCGTCGACGGCGAATTTCGGCGGCGGAGGGAGATCGTCGGCGGCGGTGGCGGGAGGAAGAAAGGAAAAGAACGGCTACGTCCGGTCGGTATTTATAGCTCGGGGCGATAAAGGAGCAAGTGACACGGCGACGGTGAAGTTTCTCGCATCCGAAAACGCTCGGGCGGCCGGGAAGGCGCGGCGGTGGACGGCGGCGCGCGATGCGAAGCCGGCCATGGCGTTCGCCGATAGGGTTAGGTGCTGTTCAAGTTATTTACAGAATTGCCACTGGGTTTAAAATACAAATTACTCCAAAATTTGTATAAGAATTTGAAAATCTCCAAAAATATCATTTGCATAACTTTTCAAGAGCTACACTTTTCCTTTAATGGGCATCTTCAAATTCTGTTTAGATTTTAAAATTTGAATTCAGATTTGAAAAGGGGATTAACCCTAGAAATAAACTTTTGAAATTACTTTTGATTTTTAAATAAAACTTGAAAATCTTCAAAACTATGAAATGTTGAGTTTGTCAAACCAAACATTTTTCATGTACAAAGTTTCCCCAATTTATGCATAATTTTTAAATTATGGTTTTAAATTCAAAAGGGGATAAATGCTAGAAACTGTATTTTCAAATTAATTTGAAATTCCTTTTGGAAACTTGAAAAACTTTATATACCAACTTTGTAGCTCCTATCAATATCTACAAACTGTCTTTTTAGAGTATCTCCAATTTCCTTATAGAATTTGAATTAGAGAAAAGGGGATAAAACTAGGGTTGGAAATAAAGGGTTTTTGAAATAGAATTTAAACTTAATTTGATTTCTAATTTAATTGATTGGTTATTAATGATCACAAACATCATTCAAGGACATTTTTAGGTCATTGACCTAATTACACCCTTGATTGACCAAATTGACTTTTGAAAAACCTTTTATAGCATTTCCTATTTGAATTTAAACTTGGATAGCCAGGTTTAGAAATAAGTTTGGAAATCCAAATTTAATTTCAAATATGGAAATCATTTTTAGGGTTAGACTTAGACTTATACACTATGCTTGATACTAGTGTAAACACAGTTTACACCTCAAGTACATAGAGTATAAACTAAGCATTTACGATGACATTCGAAAATAAGATTTTATCATTTCATGTGACAAGTCATTCCAGAAACTCAATCAACCTATGAAATGTAAACTTATTTTAGTTGATGCACATTAAAGTTGACTTAACCATGAATGCTTTGCAATGCATATGATGACATGGCAGGTTTTAGTTAATATAACACCAGAGGTGTTACAGCCTTCCCTCCTTAAAGAAATCTCGTCCCGAGATTTAAAGCATCTAGTGAAGTAATGGAAAAGAAAACGTGTCAGGATATCACACTTCTACTAAGTTTATAAAGGAAAGGAGTTGTATCACTCATAGAGAAGTTACAACTCGTAGAAAGAATTATTACTTTAGATAGAAGCATAAAACTCCGGGAAGTTTTCCAATAGATAATCCTCTGATTCTCAAGTGGCTTCTTCTTCTGAATGTTGGTTCCATTGTATCTTATACCACTTGATTGTTCTGCTTCTAGTAACACGATCCTTCTGATCCAAAACTCGAATTGGATATTCAGAGTAAGTTAGATCAGGTTCAAGTTCAATGCCTTCAACATCAACAATCTTATCTGGTACTCGAAGGCACTTTTTAAGTTGGGACACGTGGAACACATTGTGTACGGCCGATAGTTGTTCGGGTAGTTGCAGACGATATGACACCTTTCCAACTGGTGCCAGAATCTGAAATGGTCCAATATATCGAGGTGCTAACTTACCCTTGACTCCAAATCGAGTAACTCCTTTCATGGGTGACACCTTTAGATATACATAATCCCCATTATTGAAATACAATGGTCGACGCCTTTGGTCTGCATAACTCTTCTGACGAGATTGTGCTATCTTTATATTCTGTTGTATCTGTTTAACTTTTGCTTCAGTTTCTTTTACCAAATCAACTCCGAAGAATCTTCTTTCTCCGGGCTCAGACCAACTTAATGGGGTTCTGCATCGGCGACCATACAATGCTTCAAATGGTGCCATTTTGATACTTTCTTGATAACTATTGTTGTAAGAGAATTCTGCTAAGGGTAAACATTCATCCCATTTTTCTGGAAAATTGAGAACACATGCTCTCAACATATCTTCAAGTATTTGATTCACCCTTTCAGTCTGACCTCCTGTCTGGGGATGGTAGGCTGTACTGTGCAAAAGATCAGTACCTAAAGACTTGTGTAACTGCTTCCAGAACTGGGAGACAAATTGTGTGCCTCTATCAGAAACAATGGTCTTTGGTATTCCATGAAGACTTATGATGCGCTCAATATATAGTTTTGCATATTGCGAAGCTGTAGTTGTAGTTTGAACTGGAAGAAAATGTGCGGACTTGGTGAGTCGATCCACTATAACCCAAATGGAATCAAAACCCTTTACTGTCCTGGGTAGACCCACTATAAAGTCCATACTGATATCTTCCCATTTCCAAGCTGGAATAGGTAATGGTTGAAGTTCCCCTGCTGCCTTTAAATGAACAGCTTTGACTCTTTGACAGGTATCGCACTGAGCCACATACTTAGCAATTTCTATTTTCATTTTGGTCCACCAAAATCTTTGTTTCAGATCATGATACATCTTAGTACTTCCTGGATGAATAGAAAACTTTGAAAGATGTGCTTCATCAAGGATCTTTTGTTTTAACTCAGAATCTTTTGGTATGACCAGACGATTCTTATACCATAGGACATCTGCTTCATCAATTGTGAAACAAGGATTCTTTTCATTTTTAACTTTCTTTTTGACATACTTAATTCCTTTATTACTTTTCTGGGCAGCAATAATTTGATCTCTGAGGGTTGTCTCAACAAAAATGTTAGACAAACTGCCTTGTTGCACCATTTCTATACCCAGTTTTTCTATGTCATGACATAATGATATATCCAAAGGCTTTACTGTTAAACAGTGACAATGACCTTTTCGACTGAGTGCATCAGCCACTACATTGGCCTTTCCAGGATGGTAATAGATTTCCAAGTCATAATCATTGATTAACTCCAACCATCTTCTTTGCCTCATATTTAAATCATCTTGAGTGAATATGTATTTCAAACTCTTATGATCACTGTATATATTACACTTATTGCCCCACAGATAATGTCGCCATATCTTTAATGCATGGACAACAGCTGCCAGTTCTAAATCATGTGTGGGGTAATGCTCTTCATGTTTCTTCAACTGCCGGGAAGCATAAGCAATAACCCTTCCCTCTTGCATCAACACACATCCAATGCCAATTCCCGAAGCATCGCAATAAACATCAAATGGCTTTTCAATGTTTGGTTGTGCCAAAACAGGTGCAGTAGTCATTAGTTTCTTCAATTTCTGAAATGCCTCTTCACAGGCAGGTGACCAAATAAACTTGACATCATTCTTTAATAGTTCAGTTATTGGCTTGGATATCTTCGAGAAATCTGGTATGAAACGACGGTAATATCCCGCCATTCCCAGAAAGCTTCGAACTTGGTGTACAGTCTTTGGTGGTTTCCAATCCAGTATATCTTTTACTTTACTAGGATCAACAGCAACACCCTTGTTTGATAACACATGTCCAAGAAATTTCACTTCTTTTAACCAAAACTCACATTTACTAAACTTGGCATACAGTTGATGTTCTCGCAGACGTTGCAAGACAACTCTGAGGTGTTTAGCATGTTCTTCTTCATTCTTAGAATATATCAATATATCATCAATGAAGACAACCACAAATTTATCCAATTCTGGCATGAACACTGAGTTCATCAAGTACATGAAGTAGGCCGGTGCATTGGTAAGTCCAAAAGACATAACCAAATATTCATACAGACCATACCGAGTGGTAAAAGCGGTCTTTGGAACATCTTCTGGGCGAATTTTAATTTGATGATACCCAGATCGAAGATCAATCTTGGAAAACACCTTAGCTTCCGCCAATTGATCAAAGAGCAGATCAATGCGGGGTAGAGGATACTTATTTTTAATGGTTACTTCATTCAAGGGACGATAATCCACACATAACCTCAAGCTTTGATCTTTCTTTTTCACAAATAGAGCCGGACATCCCCAAGGTGATGAGCTAGGTTGAATAAAACCTTTATCTCTTAGCTCTTGTAATTGAATCTTGAGTTCTGCTAACTCAGGTGGTGCCATCCGATAAGCTCTTCTGGATATGGGAGCAGTACCAGGTTTCAAATCAATTCTGAATTCCACATTTCTATCAGGAGGTAAACCCGGTAATTCATCGGGAAACACATCAGGAAATTCACAGACTACTGGTATCTCCTCAATCTCTTTTACAGATGTGGCACATACCTTTGGAACACTCCTCTTAAGTGTCGGAAGTTGGATAAGAAGTGAAGTTTTGCAATTAGGTATGTTCAATCTCACAGTTCTATTCAGGATGTCGATCACAGCACCATGCCGTTTCATCCAATTCATCCCTAGGATCACATCTATATCCTGATCCTTTAAGATTATCATATCAGTGGGGAAATTATACCCACCCAATTTCACTGGCACATCATGTACCATCTCTTTAGTACACATACGCCCTCCAGGCGATTGTATAAAGAACTGTTCTTTTGTTTCCATTATTGAAATTTCATGTGTCTTAACAAATGTACCATTAATGAATGTATGTGATGCACCAGAATCGAATAGCATAATTGCAGGATGATCAGCAACAGGAAACGTACCCATCATGACAGGCTCTCCTTCCGGAATATCCCCAACTTGAGTGTAGTACACTCTGCCAGACTTCCTTTCATTCTTATTATTCAATGCCTTCTGATTTCCTGCCTTAGGTTGATTCTGGGATTGTTGTGGTGGTGCAAAAGCTCTAGGGACATAAGAATTGTACTGCCTCGGATGCGGACAGTTTCTTGCAAAATGTCCAGGCTTACCACAGTTATAACAGGGAAAGATGGGTGGCTGGGGATTGGGATTACGAACACCAAGGGCATTCGGCTGTCGTGGATATGAAGAATTAGCAACAGGACGAGCGAAGGCCTGTTGCGGCGCTTGGTACATTGGTGGACGATACGGTGGACGGAAATGATTCTGAGGGTGGTAGATTATTTTCTGGCGCTTTGGATTGCCACCAGAAAATCCAGAGGGTATACTTTCTTCTTTTTGGTTTCTAGATGTTGACGGTTCTTATCTTCATAGGAGATAGCGATATTCACCGCCTCATGAAAAGTGGCTTTTGGATTCCCCGTCATCATTCTCTGAATTTTACTATTCAGACCTCTCAGAAAACATTCTTTCTTTTTACGGTCAGTACTAACATAGTCTGACGCGTATTGAGACAAGTGATTGAATTTGCCGAAGTATTGCATCACCGACATATCGCCTTGTCTCAAGGAAAGAAATTCTTCGAGCTTTATGGTCATTATCCCTTCGGGAATAAAATGTGCTCGAAAAGCTTCTCGAAACTCATTCCATGTAATACGGTGGCCTTCGGGCTGAGCTGCCACAAAATTTACCCACCATGCTCCTGCAGTACCTCTTAACTGCTGGGCTGCAAACATGGGTTTTTGATATTCTGTACAATCAATCAATCCAAACTTCTGCTCCATAGTGCGGAGCCAATCATCAGCCTCCATAGGTTCATCTACTCTGCTGAAAACCGGAGGTCTAGTGTCTGTGAAATCCACATATGTAGTTTCATTTCTATGATTCCGCCCATGATTTCCTTGTCGGGCATTCTGGTTCTGATTCTGAGCCATCATAGTGGTGGCAGTGACTAATGCTGCAACGGCATCAGCCAGGGTGGGTGGAACTGGTGGAGGATTAGGGATATCACCTCCATCCTGAGATGAACCAGCGGCATCACGGGATCGGGTGTGCGCAGGCATCTGTTGATAAACAAACTATACTTTATTCAAAAGCCTTATTGGATTTCATAAGGATATATTACAAAGGTGTAACACACTTCTGTTACATTATTTTGATTACAACAGTCTGCGTTCTAGCAAGACTTCCCACACCTACTAGGTTTTAGAAGATAAAGGAAAAAGATATATTACACATCTTTCTTTCCAAAACTCCTTACTCTTCTTCCTCAAGATCCTCTTCCTCTTCAGGCTCTTCCTCTACTATCTCGGGATCTTCTTCTTCTATATAATTTTCTTCTTCACTTTCATTCTCTATATCTATTTGGTTTTCCTCTTCTTCATCAATAACGTCCTCATCGACGGATTCTAGCTCTTCAGGATCTTCCTCTTCTTCGTCCTGACCCATTACAAGACCAAAGTCATCCTGGGCTGCCTGTCTTTGATAATCAGGATCCAATAAGTTATTTAACCTCACACGTTCATCATCAGCCTCCTCCGCGTATTCCTCCAAATCTTCTACATAGTCTTCAAGTTCTTGTATACGAACATTAGCGGCATCTTCTCTCACCCAAGCATCATTTCTCTGGTGCTTCAGATGCTTTCGGGATCGCCTCAACGAAGTGATTTCGGCGGCTTCTAAAATCCTGTCGGTTTCCGCCCTTTCCAATTCGGATCTAAGCCTTATTATTTCCGCCTGCGGATCCGGATGTGGATTACTACTGCTTTCGCCGATCTCATACTTAGAAGCTAGTTGGTGTCGAGGTACTCCTTTAGGTGCAGTGCTCTTGCGAGGAGTCTGCTTGGTAATGGCCATCCTAAAGCAAGATAGAATAGGCAGGGAGAAGTCTAAAGGTCAGCATGAAAAGGATTGATACTACTTAACCCAACCATTTTTAAGGGAAAAGTAATTAAATAATTAATTAAACATGATGCATGAACGAACTTACGATTTAAACGTAAAAGGTTTGTAATGCAATACTTACATATAAATAACCTTTATAACATAGGGCAATATATTATGCTATTTCTCCACCACACTTTGCAAAATCAGAATAAGGGTCGATAGAAAGAATCATAGATACGGAATAAGCAATTTGGACTCAAAATATTCAAGTTAAAATTATTTGACTCAAAACTTTTGAAGTTTTCACAAGAGAATACTATAACAACTCTCTTCAACAACGATCCAGCTCCGATACCAGCTGTGGCAGAACCTCCTAAATCATACGGCCCACACGCATGATTATTGTCTAAACAGACTCCAAATAACCATGACTGTGTTTCATACGACTTAAGAAGTCTGTCGGGTAAATCCCGAATCATCCATGATTCTCCGAGCAGAATCAATCGTTGTAGAGAGATATTGCAGTATTACAACAGTTTCATATAAATAAAGTACCATGGAGTAAAACAGCGGAAGACTTACAATAACATAAGTTTACAAAACTCTAACTTTCAAATATTTACATCAATAAGTTTGGATTATACACGCCATAATAGTAGTGGAGTAGCAGTAGATTACAATATTAACAAAAGCTCTGCCCAAGAGCTGAACTCCTTTACTCTTCGTCGCTTTCCTCGACGACTGTCATGCAGCAGGATGCAAAGCACTCCTGCCCATGAGGCTCACCTGCAACAAGGGTTCAACAAACCCTGAGTACAAAGTACTCAACAAGACTGACCCGACGAAAGAGAAGGGTAGAGAAAACAGAAATGCAGGCTAGAGGGACAAGGTAAGGTCTGTAGGAGATAAGAAATTTTGCGTAAAAGCTTTATAGAAAGAGAAGTTTGCTTGGGCTAACTCCCATTATCACTCAACTTCATTATTGAATCTTAACTTTTGTTCAAGTTGTTACTACGATGATGAACAACGATCGAGTCTTCTTCTCCGAGAAGCAACGGCGATTCGAATCCATTTCCATACCCAGCTGGGACCTAGGCGACTGAGCATACCGGAGACTTTAACTCCGAAGCACCCCAGGTACACCGATATACCGGGATAACAACCTCAGCCATATATCACCACATGATACACGTGAGCTCTGCGGCCCAACGTACCGAGATACATGGGAACTTAACCCCACAGTAAAACACACTATGACAGCAGATGGGATTCTCTGACCCACGCTAGGTCACTCCATGGCATACACGGCTCCAACCATCCGTATACCACTTCATGCATGTGGATTTCTACATTCTCGATATCATACAGTTCACCAACGCACGGGACCTAGGGCATCAACAGACGAGAACACTACAGAGGGACTCCATTCCCAGTGCAAGTTCGCCGTCCGGACTCGATTTCTTACTATCATCAAGATTCCAACAATAAAACCAATCTCATCTTTTTCATTCTTCTGCCTTTGAATAAATAAATAAATGAGCAGGGCTAAGCATTACTACTTATCTTTCATTAGGTAACAAGGGATAAGGAATAAGACAGGTAATGCAATTTTGTGGGTTTTCACTCAACTCCTATTACTGAATGCAACATACCAGAGCTGAAGCAGTAAAACATTTATAAATAGAATAGGGTTTAGATGCATCCGGGGCTTGCCTTGATGTTCGGGGTAGAAGTTCTCGAACTCTGAATCAACTCCCGATTCTTGAATCTGCTCGTCCTTCGGATCTGAGTGATACGTTAACTCTCCGTTAAAGGGAACTATTCGATAATTAATATGCTTTACATGATGGAATAGTAAACATGATGCTTGATGAGTGTATGATCAGATTAAGGGCTTGAGTACAACTCTTCTTAATGATAAAGTTGCAAGCCAACAAAACTTCGCTTATATAATTTGTTAGGGTTAACTACGTCATTTTTTTATAATTAATTAAACACATAAAATAACGTTAATTAAATCCTAATAACATGATTAAGATAAGCGCAAACAATTAATTAAAGTGCCAAAGGTCATTAGGGTTAATGACCTAAGGTCATCAATCAATCTCAAGGTCAATCAAATCCTATAATGATTAGGTTAACTAAAGAGTTTACTTAATTATTTAAAAACATTAAACAAAGACATAAAAATTAAAGTTATCAAATTTGGCATTTCATATTTTTCCTAGGTAGATAACACCATAAAGAACATTCACAAAAATTTTTAGAATTTTTGGAGCTATATATGAATTACTATAAATTTTCAAGGAAAAAATAGCATTTAAATCATTTTCTGAAAATAGAAAAAGAAAATCGGCACAGTGTCTCTGGGTCAACAGCCGACCCCGCCGGGGTTGACCGGCGATGCCTCGAGCTGGCTATCGACGCTCGAGGTCCCGCAGGCTAAGACATGCCCGGCTAACTCACGGACGGGCTATGGCGGCTCGAAACCAAGTCCTGCTCGAGGAGTGATCGAGCGGTTAGGTACTGTACACTCGAGGTTACAATTCGGGCGTCCTCTCGAAGACGGAACTCGGCTCGAGCGAATGGACCAACCTCGAAGACGAAACTTCCCCCAGCGAACGAGCCTCCCCTCGAGGACGGAACTCCGCCCGACGAACGAGCCTCCCCTCGACTCGGTTCCTCGACTCGACCCCTCGACTTGATTCCTCGATTCGATCCCTCGACTCAATTCCTCGACTCGATTCCTCGACTCGATCCCTCGACTCGATTCCTCGACTCGACCCCTTCGAGAACAGTGCAACCCTCGAATACCCTCGAGAACAGTGCACCCTTCGACTCGACCCCTCGATTCGAGTCCGCACCTCGACCGTCACCCCCCTCGACTCGTCGGCCGAGCCCTCGAGCAGGACTCCGACGACTTCGAACTGCACTACAACAACTCCCGATGCGAGATGGATGAAATTGATAACACGAATAGACGCAGGAGCTCACCACGGCGCTGATGCGCACGTTAAGGGAGGTCCGGAGTGGCTGGGTTGCTGTGGTCGACGGCGGTGATGGCGGCGGCGGCGCTCCGATGGCACGACGATGTTACGGCGACCTCCGGTAATGCGCTGCCCAAACCAAGGTACGCATCAGACGCAGGATAACATGGAGAGCACGATAAAAGGGTCGAAGGTAAAATATTTTCACCTCCGGCGACGGCAAACGACGGAAATGGCGGCGGCGGCGCGACTGACCGGCCGCGGGGAAAGAAGACTGCGTGCAGGCAGCTCGGGCGATGAAAGAAAGCACGGACTGGCCCAAAAGGACCGTGAGGAAGTTGCGGAACTTTGGGCGAGAGCAATTGGACAGAGGTTGAGCGTCGACAGCGAATTTCGACGGCGGAGCGAGGTCGTCGGCGGCGGTGGCGGGAGGAAGAAAGGAAAAGAACGGCTACGTCCGGTCGGTATTTATAGCTCGGGGCGAGAAAGGAGCAAGTGACACGGCGACGGTGAAGTTTCTCGCATCCGAAAACGCTCGGGCGGCCGGGAAGGCGCGGCGGTGGACGGCGGCGCGCGATGCGAAGCCGGCCATGGCGTTCGCCGATAGGGTTAGGTGCTGTTCAAGTTATTTACAGAATTGCCACTGGGTTTAAAATACAAATTACTCCAAAATTTGTATAAGAATTTGAAAATCTCCAAAAATATCATTTGCATAACTTTTCAAGAGCTACACTTTTCCTTTAATGGGCATCTTCAAATTCTGTTTAGATTTTAAAATTTGAATTCAGATTTGAAAAGGGGATTAACCCTAGAAATAAACTTTTGAAATTACTTTTGATTTTTAAATAAAACTTGAAAATCTTCAAAACTATGAAATGTTGAGTTTGTCAAACCAAACATTTTTCATGTACAAAGTTTCCCCAATTTATGCATAATTTTTAAATTATGGTTTTAAATTCAAAAGGGGATAAATGCTAGAAACTGTATTTTCAAATTAATTTGAAATTCCTTTTGGAAACTTGAAAAACTTTATATACCAACTTTGTAGCTCCTATCAATATCTACAAACTGTCTTTTTAGAGTATCTCCAATTTCCTTATAGAATTTGAATTAGAGAAAAGGGGATAAAACTAGGGTTGGAAATAAAGGGTTTTTGAAATAGAATTTAAACTTAATTTGATTTCTAATTTAATTGATTGGTTATTAATGATCACAAACATCATTCAAGGACATTTTTAGGTCATTGACCTAATTACACCCTTGATTGACCAAATTGATTTTTGAAAAACCTTTTATAGCATTTCCTATTTGAATTTAAACTTGGATAGCCAGGTTTAGAAATAAGT
>JALGXP010000388.1:0-35359 GCA_023333625.1 Bothriochloa decipiens | reverse complement strand
CTCCGCCCCCTGGCCTCTCCCTCTCGTTGAGAGAGTCGCCTCCCCCCCGCGTGCTCTCCGCCCGCGGCCTCCTGTATCCCGCACCCAAAAAAACTACCAAAAAAATTTAGAAATCCCTCAAATCCGCGAGATCTATTATCAGTATCGAGCGACTTACCAATTCATCTGATTGCTAGGGTTTATTAGTTTTCCACAAAAAAAAATCTGAAAAAAATTTCTGGTCGAGAGGAGGAGGAGGCGATGGCGGCGCAAGTGGCGGCGGCGGCGGTGCCGAACGGGAGCCCGGGCGCGGTCCCCGCGGTGGTGTCGCCGGGGGCGGTCGGCGTCGGCGTGGCGCAGCCGCTCCCGACCACGTCGCTCTACGTGGGCGACCTGGAGGGCTCCGTCTCGGACTCGCAGCTATATGAGCTCTTCAGCCAGGCCGGCCAGGTCGTGTCGGTGCGCGTCTGCCGGGACGTCACCTCGCGCCGCTCCCTCGGATACGCCTACGTCAACTACAGCAACCCCCTGGATGGTATGGTTGCGATCTCCTCCTCCTCGTGGGGGCGTCCTTTCTATCCATCTTGTTGATTCGGGTTCAGGGTGGGTGGATTCGTCCACATGTGGCCGTTGTTCAATTGGGGTCTGATCAGATTCGGCTAGGTTTGGGTTTCATATATGACACATAATTCTTATGGCATCTGTAAACTGCATGTTACATGTGATTCCCTTAATCCCTTAGTTGGTACTTGGTAGTTGGTGGATTGATTGTGCTTGTTAATTTTGGAAATGTCGAATGGTTCATTCTTTCTGAAGTGGATGTCTTGCCTGTTGCAATGTCCCTGAGATTTGTTTGGGTTTCGGTATGGATGATTTTGTCTCCTAGATTCCTTTGTTTTGAGATAAGGGGAGGATATGGCTGGCAATTAGTTTTTTTTTTTTTTAAAAGAAAGACCCTAGAGCCTTCTGATGGTATATGGTATACTCTAAACTATGGGTTTAAGACAGCCTTGCTTAAAATTTGCTTCCAGTTTTGTTTGGTATGTCTAAGGTAATAATAATGGATCTTGGTATGCTGTATGCTGGAAAAGTTTATGCCTTTCTAATCTGATGGGCTTTATTGTTCTATACAGCTGGCATTAAGGTGTTTTCTTAACTGATTGTTAGATTACATAGACAATAGGAATGTAACGGCCATAATCAAATGCATAGGGTCATGTTTGGTTCTTGGTTGAGCTCTGGCCTTGCTGTGCTCTTCTAGGAATACTGCATAAGCTCATTTGGTTCCAGGAAAGCTGTCCTCAGGTTCTGTGCTGGTGAACCTTTTGCTTGCATCTTGGGATAGTGATTTTGGCTTTCCTGGGTTGGCAAGGTGAGGTTCGCTAGTACTCCCTCTGTCTCAGGATAGTAGGCGTAACTACTTTCTTGCCAGTCCCACTATAGTGCTAACGTTTGCATGCAGAATTTACTGCTGGTCATTGGACTCATTCTACTTGCGTTCTATTAGATATAGACGTTAGTACTAGCACACAGTTACTAGCGGGAACATGTGCATGCATGTATGCACGGAGCCAGATGTAACGGCAGGGGACGTAGAAAGCAGCACACAATTACTAGGGGGAGAATTTGCATGTGTATGCACGCATGCACAGAGCCAGATGTAACGGCAGGGGACGGAGAAAGCGGGAGAAAATTTGCATGTGCATGCACTGAACCGGGTGTAATGGCAGGGGACAGAAACCTTTCCTGCAGTTATTTGGAGATGGAAACCCAAGGGACATTCTTAGGAGCGTGTGAGAATTAATCTACTCCTTGTTTTTAGCAATATTTGAGTTGCGCCTTCTATCCTGAGATGGAGGAAGGGAGTAAGGTGCAGCTTAGTGGAAAATGGTCCTAGAGGCAGACAATGGGTTAACTTTAACTTTGCTAAATATATGGTTTACAGTGGAGTTACTGTTTAGTTTTGGTGTCTTACCTCAACCATACACCATAAAGCTTGTCTGTGTCATTTACCATTGTAAATTGCCTATTAGTACTTCTTATATCTTAGTGTCAAAAAGGCTTGGGAGGGCTGATTTACTATTCCATGTTACAGCTGCAAGAGCATTGGAAGTGCTGAATTTTGCTCTTCTTAACAACAAGCCTATCCGGGTGATGTATTCAAACCGTGATCCAAGCAGCCGCAGGAGTGGATCTGCTAACATTTTCATAAAGGTACTTGATCATCTGGCAGTTTCTATAGCTTACATTGTCATCCAAGAATGATCAACTTGGTTTATGACTCATTATTTTGTCTTTTCTCCAGAATCTTGACAAGACAATAGACAATAAAACCCTTCATGAGACCTTTTCTTCATTTGGTACCATTCTCTCATGTAAGGTAGCCATGGATGAAGCAGGCCAATCCAAAGGCTTTGGTTTTGTTCAGTATGAAAAAGAAGAAGCTGCACAGAATGCTATAAAAAGTCTCAATGGGATGCTTATAAATGATAAGCCTGTTTTTGTTGGACCTTTTCTTCGCAAGCAAGAAAGGGATCATTCTTTTGACAAGTCAAAATTTAACAATGTCTTTGTGAAAAATTTGTCTGAGTCTACCACAAAGGAAGATTTACTCAAAATCTTTGGTGAATATGGGACTATTACAAGTGCTGTTGTGATGATTGGCATGGATGGTAAATCAAGGTGCTTTGGTTTCATCAATTTTGAGAGTCCAGATGCAGCCTCCCGTGCTGTTCAGGAGCTTAATGGTAAGAAGATAAATGACAAAGAGTGGTATGTTGGAAGAGCTCAGAAGAAGTCAGAAAGAGAGATGGAACTAAAACGGAGATTTGAGCAAAGCTTGAAAGATGCTGCTGACAAATACCAAGGACTGAACTTATACCTCAAGAACTTGGATGATACCATTGGAGATGATCAACTTCGTGAATTGTTCTCTAACTTTGGCAAAATTACTTCGTACAAGGTGATTTGATCAATTTTTACGCTTTGCAATCATCATTATTACCCTTTTCACTTTTACCTGTCTTTTAATGGTATGTGCTGACTAACTATATTTGTGAAATAGGTGATGCGTGACCAAAATGGTCTCAGCAAAGGCTCTGGATTTGTTTCTTTCTCAACTCGTGAGGAAGCATCTCAGGCTGTAAGTTCACTTCCTGGATTTTGCATTATCTATTTTATATTTGTCATATGTGATTGACATGTTTTCTTTTTCTTTACAGTTAACTGAAATGAATGGCAAAATGATATCTGGAAAACCATTGTATGTTGCATTTGCACAGCGCAAAGAAGATAGAAAAGCGATGTTGCAGGTAAGTATCCTCGTAGATGAATTAGTTGTGCTAAGATCAAATTTGAAAATAGACATGTACATAAAATTATTTACAGCTTGTCATTGAAAGAAGAGGTATGAAGTGATTGACTGTTTGTCTCGAACAATGTTGAAGCACCATAGAAATATTGACCTTATAAAGAAGCACATCTATTTTCATGATTATAGGTGTTATTCATCTATTTTAACTTCAAAATGTAATATCTCTAGAAAGAAGTTCTTTTCAACCTTAAAATGTCTCCTGGAACTTTTTGAAGTAGAGTTCAGAATCTATACATTTTGTTTGGTTTAAAGGAGAATCTATACATTTTGTTTGGTTTAAAGGGGCATACTACTGTGCATGGCTTAGGGTTTAGGGTTTTGGTCTCCTATTTCTGATAGTGATGTCTTTTGTACTAAACTCGTTGATAAATGACCTGTTCTTGAAAATTCTTTTCCTTGCATAATATGTTAAAAGTATTTACGAAATTGTTGCAGTTCAGACTATCATATTATTTTGCTGACATCTACGAATCCTTCATTACCCAGGCACAGTTTTCTCAGATGCGCCCTGCTGTACCAATGACACCCACTCTGGCCCCACGCCTTCCAATGTACCCTCCTATGGCTCCTCAGCAACTCTTCTATGGACAAGCGCCAACTATGATACCCCCTCAGGTACCATGAACACTCTTTTCTTTTATTTTTGTCTTAACATTACCCTCAGATTAAATCCCTATATATATGTGCAATTCTGTGGGGATGGTCTTTCCCCTGGTGGTCAAGTTTTTTTTTTTGTCTACAGCCTTTAAAACGAGAATATCCTCTAAAAGAAGCCATTTAACACGAGAATCAGTAACTTTTGTCACATCAACAAGCACTGGTATTTGCAGCCTGGGTTAACAATTAACAATTTCTGCCATATTCTGTATGCTTAAACGGGCATAAGCTTGTTGCACATAATGGTCCTCTCACCTTCAGTTGGTTAGCAACATGTGACGAATGTTCATTATTTTTTCCTTGTATGGAGAATATGTTGTTTGCAGCAAGTAGTAATAAGTGCTTTACTCTTATCTTACGTTCTGGTTGTAGTGATGCTATGATGGATCTTTTATGCCCTGTTTTATATTAATCCTAGTTTGGAAGCAAGAAACACTTTGCAAATCTTATTCTTCATTAGACAACCAGTTTGTAATGTAGTCCTGTCTGTTCATGTTGCATGAAGCATTTTAAATATGTTACCTAATGTACTGAACTAAATGGATATTGATGGTATTTGCACTTCCTTCCAGCCAGGATTTGGTTTCCAGCAACAGCTTGTTCCAGGCATGAGGCCTGGTGGTCCCCATATGCCAAATTATTTTGTTCCGGTTGTCCAACAGGGCCAACAGGGTCCACGCCCAGGTATGAGGCGTGGAGCTGGTGCCCAGGGCCAGCAACCTGTGCCGCCATTTCAGCAGCAGGTATTTTCCCTTCAAATTTCCACAGTTATACTGATTTTGGGTGGTTAGGATGCTACTTTATCAGTGGAAAATGGTTAACATGGTAGGAAATTTGATTCGCTTAGATTGTTGACCAGTTATTGTCTAGTCCTTTGTTATGTTCATTTTCCACCATGCTTCCTTTTTCTCCTGACATCTGCACCTTTGTGCTGTCCGGTGGATGGGACAGTTCTGTCTATTGTTCCACGGGGGAAAGTGAAAGTGAAGTGATGTATCTTGTCATGATTCTCAGATTCTTCCACGAGGACGGATGTACCGTTACCCATCTGGTCGCAACATGCCTGAAGTTCCGGCAATGCCAGGGGTTGCTGGAGGTATGATCCAGCCATATGATATGGGAGGCTTCCCTGTGAGAGATGCAGCCTTATCACCGGCCGCTCAGATTGGGACTCTGACTTCTGCCCTTGCAAATGCTAATCCTGAGCAGCAAAGAACGGTATGTCCCTGATTGGTGTCAATTTCTACTGCATAGTCAATATTATCTGCACTTGGTATTCAGTTGATTGGTTTATCATCCATTTTGACCTTAAAAATCAAGTTTGACTTGGATCTGTATGGTGGTGTAGTACCGCAGCAGTCTTTCTGCTTCTGCTGGTTGTTTTGTTGTAGGTTTAAAAACATTAACAGCTACTGCATTGATACATTTATCTTATAATGCAAATTCTTTTTTCTTATCCTGAACACTGAGCATTTTTTCTCATCTAGATACTTGGTGAAAACCTATATCCACTGGTTGAGCAACTGGAACCAAACCAAGCGGCAAAGGTCACTGGAATGCTTTTGGAGATGGATCAGACTGAGGTCCTCCACCTGCTCGAGTCCCCTGACGCTCTCAAGTCCAAGGTTGCTGAGGCGATGGATGTTCTCCGCAATGTGGCCCATCAGCAAAACCCAAACACCCCGACCAGTCAGCTTGCTGCATTATCACTGACCGAAGGCATTATCTCCTAACTTGAAGGCCATAACAAACTATCTTCAGTTTGCAATCGAGTGTGGTGTCTCCAGAGGTTCTGGCACATGAGCCTTTTTTCTTCTTCTATATACTATGGTTGGACTTGTGAGTGTCATTTCCATACTGGATGTTAGGTTTTATTGGTGCTGTGTGGTGTGCCCTGCCGTTTTGGCAAAAACTTGTTTGCAAGTTTGAGTACTATTGGGGGCCGTTGATTACCTATCTGTCTTTTGCACCTTGTTGGAAGTTTTGCTGCTCAATTGAATTGAGTGAGGAATCTTATTGCACCTTATGAATTCTTGTTATCTGGTGTCGAGTAATTATCGACACCTTGGATTTTAATCTCGTCCGGTTTGATGCCCGACAATTTTTATCAACCGCGGATATACTTAAGGAGAGCAGAGCTGCTTCCACTGATGCCTACAGCCCCTGCTTGATGCTTTGGTTGCTTGGTAGCATCCTTAGAGATGGACCAGTTGTTTTAAAAAATACCTGAGCTATTCGGTAATCATGGAAAGCCTGCATTCGATGCTTTACGTTACTAAAATAGCTGAGCTATTCTGGTTCCAAAGGCAATCACGGGAAGCCCGTTCTCGAGGCCAAAACCTGTGATACTCCCTCCCAGGCTCGAAAGCTACTCGGCATCTGTTTACGCGGTATCGCTCCGCTCCGGCAGGACACGCACGAATGCACCCAAGTACCCAACGGGGCACGCACAGCTAGAAATGCGGCGCGCGCTCCGCCTGCCACGCCCACGCCCACGGCCAAGCTGTGTGCAGTCAGTGAGCAGACGCAAAAATCACACACGAGGCGTCGTCCGGAAGCTGACAGGCTGGATGTTGTCACGCGAGGACGCGAGGGTGGGTCTCCGGAAGCTGACAGGCTGGATGTTGTCACGGTCACTGTGACACTGTATGGCGGCGGCGGCGATGACGGCGGGGCAGGGGATTGAATAAGGACCACCGGCGGCGTCGCAGATTACACGTTCCGTCACGGGAAACTTGAAGCTGCGACGAGACTGGCGATGACGACCCCGCCGAGGAGATGGAGGAACAGGACAGCCGTTCCCCGGAGGCCAACTGGCTGCCTGCCTGCCTCCACAGAAGTTGTAAGTACCAGTGAGACGGGAGAGACCAGCGCCAAAGAGAGCAACAACGGCTTTGGCCGGGATCTGTTTGATGAAGCATGACAGCTCACGCTAGCCTAGTGCAGTAGCTGGAGCGCGTCAACCTCATCAGGGGAATTGCCGGTGACTATTCAGTCATTCAGTTGTGTGTGTGTATACTAGTGTTAATGAATCACCGAATCAGGACACCATCTTAGTGTAGTGTTATACTGTGTAACATAAAGGAGAGCTACAAAAGAAACAGGATTCTGGCATACTGTTGTAACATAAAGTGGTAGTATTACGGTATAATGGGACGAGCCCGCGAGAATTCAGATATGGGGCGATGACAGTCACTACTGTTTGGTAATAAATCATAAGTTGAGCCAAAGATGATGTATTTCATAACTCAAAAGAGTTTACTTCTTTATTTCCATTCAACTTCAGGATTTTTCAGCACAGAAACAACGCTACGGAGAAACTTATCCCGCGGTCCCCAGTTGGGTTTTAATGGAATCCCAATGGTGTACAGCCAGCCTCAATGAATTGGTACAAAGTCTGTCATTTGTAAATAACTAGTTTGCTCAGGCATAACTGATGTCCAAATTATCTAATTCAACTCCTAGATAGGATTGCACTAATTAGCAAGATGCCTGTACCTTGCTGCTACTCGAAACCCCCATGCTTTCTGAGTTGCTGTGTGTGAGTATGAGCATTCTAGCAAAGACAGCACAATCAGCTCATGCAATGAACACCTGGATCCTATCTCCCATGGCGTCCTCAAAATCAAGCAGTATCTGACCATTCTGGGGGTTATCTGTATCAATAGGCGCATTCCGAAGCCTTTCCATGATATTAGCTCCAGCCAAGCCTGCATAGTTTCCAAAAGGAGATTGTCACATGAAACATAAAACAAGTGCATCTACAGATTCCCTTTTTCTCTTTTTAAAATACAATCACATTTACAGGGCCATGGTTCAGTTAGAAATATAATACAAACCTGGAATAACTCTTGTCATTCCTTCTAAGAAACCAGCCTGTGGTAGAAAAGGGAAGTTAAAGGGAGTATAACAATTTAATTCGAGTTAGTAAATTACAGGATATTTGCACAAAATAGGAGTAAGAAACAACATAGCTTGTCAGCACATATATGTCCCATGTGAAGCTGTCAATTTAAGTGAGTTTATCGAAACTTCACTGGAGTCGGCCAAATGATTACTTACAGGTATCCTGGCATCAATTTTCAGGACTCCATCTCTTCCTGTAATCTTTAGTCGAAGAGTTCGAGACCACATTCCAGTTGAAGATCCTCTGCTGCCACTGGAACCAATATCATAGAGCTGAGGCAATATGTCAATAACAGGTTCTTGTGATTTTTCAGACCTGGACCTGGAATCTCCTGGACTTTTGGGTTCACTTGTATAATTATCATAGCCTACAATTGATGAGTTGCAGGTTAAATGAATTCATTCATATTCAACGTAGAATGAAGTCCTAAGTTCCATACCAGTCTCGTAAAATGATTGGGCCGGTGTCACCGCATATTGTTTATCTTCTTCATAATACTGGTTGAACCCAAGAGTATTCTTGATCTCCTCAAATGATGGCAAGCTGCTTGGAGGAGGTATGCGACCACCCTTTATAGCAATAAGAGCATCCTGCAGAGTGTGGAATTGCATGTCATGACCGTGTGGCATAGAAGCAAGCATTAGCCCTTGTGTAGTTATTAAATTTCCTGTGCACATATTTGCTCAATTTCCACAATGAACTGAACTCATGACATGCATGCACAAATGCTAATCCCTCCTTTTGCCCAAATGCGAATGGAAATCAATGCGCACGATTCCATGGGATGCAGTTAGTCATGCAATGAAATAATGACAAGTATAAAAACAAAACAATAATCCTATTCACATATATAAATGAAAAACAAACCTCCATTGCACGCATCGATACGCCAATTAGAGATAATGGATAGGCTATGATTTTATAACCTATTTCTTCCAGTTCAACAGGGCTCATTATAGGAGTTTTACCACCACCTTCTAACATGTTGGCCTGCAGTAGAGTCAATAGTATGGTGAAGGCATTGCAAGCATATGGAAAACCTGAAAACACTGATGCATAGAACATATCTAACCATTTTTGGAACTCCAGGTGCGATAGCACAAAATGCCTTCATTTCTTCTCTTGAGGCAAGGGCATCAATGAATAGAACATCTGCTCCTGCATCAGCAAAGGCCCGTACTCTCCATAATGCCTCGTCAAGGGACAAAGCTTGACGAGAATCTGTCCTTGCCACAATAACAATATCAGAACCACTCTCATTCCTGGCATCAACAGCAGCTTTTATGTGCATGATTGCTTCCTCCCTTGAGACAACCTTCCTTCCTTGTGTATGCCCACACGCTTTTGGTGACACCTTCAGAATGCTACATATCATATCACCATAGAAGGAACTTCAAGAAAGGGAACAGAACGAGCTATCAAGATGTGATGCATAATCAATAAAGGTCACATAGCTTAACAATTTGATACATACATAAATTAAGCACTGGTTGATTGTGATGTGAATCCTACTCTAGAGTCCAGACTACAACAATTGCTACAACTGCTTCACTTAGGTTTTTGGGTCCAGAAAATGCAAACTCTAAGTGGTAACTTCAACATATAGAGGATAAAGAACATAACCAAAACCAATGTGTGACATTCAAGAATAGTTATGTGACCATTATCTGTTGTAGTACTTGATAAGCGTAGCATACCTGATCTTCAAGAATAATGCCAGCAAAACCAGCATTAATAAATCCATTCACTGTCCTCTTAACATTCATACAGTTCCCGTAACCATTATCGGCATCACCGATCACAGGGATTGAAACTGCTTCAGTGATCAGACGCCCCTGATCAACCATTTCCCCGTACGAGATGAGACCAACATCTGGTAATCCAAGTCGTGCAGCAGAGATTGAGAAACCTGAAACGGAAAGTGTGACTTTCAGTGAAGAATCATGCATCCCCCTACCCTATCGCAATGCAGCGCAGGCATACACAAGCAAACACAGTCGACAAAAGCTCATTGCAACATTCCCCAAATGGCGGGTGTGACTATTGACTAGCCAATCTGTCTTGGATGGTGAGAACGAGAAGTCGCCCCCCGGACACCGTACAGAGGCAAAAGACCGAGCACGTACCGCTAGTGAAGCAGGCCCTGAACCCGGCGCGCTCGACGAGGCGCGCGCTCAGCGCGTCGTAGCAGGCGGGCGCCTGGTGCGCACCCGGCGCCTCCAGGACCCGCCGGAGCGCCGCCGCGGGTAGCACCCCAGACCCACCAGGCGTGGCGCCGGCGCCGCCGGAGTACGCGCAGCGCGGTGAGATCCTCCTGACGCGGGCAACAGGGCGGGCGGATGCGACCGAGGCGGTTGCCACGCCCATGCCCACGCGCTGGAGGCGCGGTGGGGCTCGCGAGGCGGAGCTCGGGGTGAGAGAGGAGCCGAGCGGATGCTGCAGGACGGCGGAGTAGCACGCCATAGCTGTCAGTCGCTGCCCGAACTTGCTAGCCAGTAGTGTAGTGCCTAGTAATCGCGGTCTCGTCGTCTCGCTCGGCTCCGTTGGCTTTGCTTCGCTTGTCGTCTCTGAGCTCAGTGTCGCTCGGCACGGCCGCACGGGCACGCCGCACACGCAGGCGGCACCGCGGCAGCACAGCACGGCGAGAGCGAGACGAGTCCCGACTGGTGAGTCAGATGGACCCAGGTGTGACTTGTGATGCGAGAGTGGGCCGTGTCCCATCTGTCTGGCGTGGCAGCTTAGGGCCCATGAGTGAGGCCTGGTTATGGCTCCCCGTAGGCCGTAGGTGATGGGCTCCTTTTGGATGCGTGCAGGAACACGTACGACCGAACCCGACTCGAACTGGAACAAACGCAACAAAGGCGGTGCACGCGTCGTCTACCGCAACCTTATATAACCGGCCTGCCGTCTCGCTAGGCTTCCATCATCAGAGATCATCATCAGACACAAAAAAGGGCTAGAAGCTCGCTCGCTCCCGACACCGACATGGCAAGCAAAAACAAGAAGGCGGCGGGCGCCAACCACTTCGCGCTCCTGGAGACCGACGACCCCGGCGACACGCGCCTGGAGCAGCCAGCCGCGCCTGCCAACCTTACGCAAGAGCTCTTCGGCAGAGCCTACCCCTCAGCTTGGGAGATCATAAAGAACCGGCAGCAGAAGCAGCAGCAGTACAACAGCGCCCCGCCGGCGAACGCGAAAGCTCCGGCGGACAGCAAGAAGAAGAAGGGCGCGCAGGGACAGGGCAGCAGCAGCGGCAGCAGCGCGAGGAAGCAGCAGCAGGGAGGTCGTCACGCCAATGGAGCGGCGGTGAACGACGACGGCGACGCACCCGCGCCGAGGCTGTACAGTCTCGCCGAGTTCCCGTCGCTCAAGTAGGGGGTTCTGAAATTCAGAGAGGGCAAATCTTTGTTAGTAACATTGCTGTTTTAACGTGAGTCGATGTCAGTGGTTGGGTAAATGCAGTGCAGTAGTTGACTTATTTGGAGTTGTTATTGATGCCTTCAACTGAACATAATAATGAAAACAATGGGCGTATCGTGTTGACAACCGATGTTCGTGTCAACAGGTGTCTTAATTATAAGAGAATAAAATATTATTTATTTTAAATATTACTCTGGTTATACTTATACGAATATCTTTTCATTAGCGAATTAAGCACTATTCATATCTCTATATAAACCCTAACCGTAATTGTTGGGCAGTTATGGAAGTGCGCATTGTACCGAAGAGGAAATGTACTGATTGCATTGGTAAATATTATCCCCCGCACTCAAGTTGACCCAAAACCTCTGATATTGAAACTCCAGGCTACAACGATGACACATACAGATACAAACCACAATGTCCACATGCACGCATATCCGGTGTCGGACCTAGAATTTGACAAAATTCGGTCACATTTCAGCTTCACATATAGAGGAGCAATGAATATGGCGTACAAGTTTCCAATTTGAAAAAAAAAAAAAACTTGATCCCAAACTATATAAAAATCACCCCAACCATTTATATAGTTTCTCTTATGTACATTTGTATTGGAAATTATGTCCTACTCTTTTTTCCCATGTCCTTGTCGATCGATACGCGTGCTGCACGACCGAATCAATTTTTTAAGTTTTTTTTTTAGTATCATCAATTTTTTAAGTTTGGGAAGACTGGAAGTTGAGATAGAGAGTTGTTGGAGAGCATATTTTCTCAATCTTACCAACAAATAAAAAGTGAGATTTAGTTTTGAAAATTCTTGGAGATGCCTAAGCAAGAGACCGGTAGCTTATCGGGTCATTGAATACATAGTGTGATACAAGAATGACTTATTTAAGAGATAAAACACTCAGCCAGTAGCAGACATTTGATGTTGCTACTGTTGACGTTCTCCTAGTAACTATGTCTGAAATTCGGAATATAGAAGTTGAATCCAGAAATTAAGGTGCTTAGTTGATAGCTCTGCTAGCCAATAAGATCGTAGGCTACCGTTTGCGTTAAGATTATGTGGTCTAAGGCTAAAGACTAAAATTTTAGACCGCTTTAGCTTATTCGTTTGGTCTAAAGATTTATGTGAGGTTGGCTAAAATTTAGACGACACTTTGGTCTTTAGACATTTGTTTGGAGCACGAAGAGTGAAAGTTCAGTTGCTAAACTTTCGACCATAGGATGAAACAAGACCTTAATTGTTGTTGTTTTTCTTAGTAATGAAAGATTTTGTACAGAGTAATTAATATATCATGTTTCTAATAGAGTAAATTATATGCACCCTACAACAACTTATCTTTCTAGTAATAAATTAGTTCAACAACTATAAAATACTCAGTTTAGTGCAACAATTTGGCATGTGTGGCCAAATTGGTCCAACAACTTGTAAAATGCTTGATTTAGTCAACGACTTGGCAATTGGTGCATCTACGGTCCAAACGTTACAAATACAATATATTTGACTTGTATTAATTCATTTTATATTTAACTAAAATAAAATCGGGTTATGATATCTTTTTGAAATGATTTTGCAATACTTTCTTGTATTTTTCGCGCTAGCGGAAAGAACATGTTCAGAGATAAATCTACTTTACTATATATATATATATATATATATATATATATATATATATATTCAAATACTCGATGAGTGCAAAAAATGCAAACAAAATTTCAAATGTAAAGTTGCTTATATTAAGAAAGGAAAGCATATAAGATACGTGTCTCTCAAATACTTCTCCGAGTCGCCTTGTATTTGGTATGTGTGCGAGCACGACAGCACTACGCCAGCGCCGAGGGACTTTTACTCTAGCGTGTCGCTGTCTTCCATTAACGGGGCTACAGGGCTACTACGAATCGGAGCCCAGTCCTCGTCCCGTCCGGCCTCTCGTTAGCGCCGCGTGGTGACGCAAATTCGGCAGTTTTGGGTCTCCTGAAGCCAACTCGGCACGAGCCTTGTCTTCGAACCGGAACAAGAACAAGGAACCTTTCCGCTCACGGCTCCTCGGACTGTATATATGGTCCATAAATACTAATCTCCTGGGCCAAACAAGCATCAATCTCGCGAGTCCACGCGACATCCTGGTGATCGATCACCGGGCGCGGCCTCCGTGTCTCCCAGCCACGTCGTACGATCACCTCGACTTGATCGTTCGCACGTTCGCACCATAGACATGGCGGGAATCCATGCCAGCTTCAACCCCTGGACGGTGCTCGACAGCAACGACCCCGTCGACGTCATTGGCAAAACCAAAACCAAAGAGGACGCAGCAGCCGGCAGGATCGTCCTGGGTGCCGTCGTCCAAGGCCATGGAGGCGTCGACGCCGGCCAAGAAGCAAGAAGAAGTTGCCGGCTGCCGCGGCTCGCGACCGAGCTAAGAACAAGAAAGGCCCAGGCGCAAGTGATGCTTTCGCTTTCTGGAGGATTTTTTTTCGAAAACTCTTTCTCGAGAATTAATGGAGATCATGGATCATAGAAGACAGAAATTGATATCAAATAATAAGATAATGTCTTTTTAGATCCTATTTAGCACGACTCTAAATGGCTCTGGATCCTTTGTACAATGCACAAAGCAATTGTAAGTGGCGAAACAAAAAATAATGGCTTCACCAACTCTAAGTTTATTGAGTTTATTGAGTAACAACAACATAAAAAACGACTGCTCGATGCAATGCACAAAGAAATTGAAATTGGAACCGTTTAGAACCCTACTGGACGAGGCCTTTGGTCAAAGAATTGAAAGTCTAACCTACAATGTATCCTTTCTCTCTTTCTTGCTACGTTATCCAACAATTTCATGTGTGCTTCCTTATCTTTGGTGCTGTCTAGCTAGCTAATGGTGGTGCTCTCTAGAAATTATAGATTGTTCAAAACAAAGTAGAATGTGAAGCTAAAAGTGTACAATGTAATGTTCTTAACAATTTTTACCTTTAGTGTATGAAACATGTGGCTTAATCATCATATCGATTATAAATTTTATAGGTAGTTTTCATCACTGGATAGTGGCTTGGGCTTGACAAATCTGGATCCGCTACCATTTAAGGCAAACAAAATCTTCCCTTTTTGAAAATAAAATAAAAAAAACTTGCCTTTAATCTTTTCAACAACCTTTTAAACTACGAACACAGGCTGACGAGCACATGGTTTTTTTTCTTTAAAAATAATGGACAAGCACGTGCACGTTATATCAGCACGGTATGGTTGCACCCGAGAAATTCATTTGGGGGTCACGTTTTTCCAAATTTGAGTCCAGATTCATTATAAAAAAGATTTTTTGTCACATCAAAATGCTAGTAGTATGGAGTACTAAATATAGATAAAATAAAAAACTAATTACATAATTTTATTATATTTTACGAGATAAATATTTTAAATATAATTAATTAATATTTAAATATTTTTATAAATACAGACGAAACGCTAAACTACGCGCGCGTATTCGGCCACCACGGAATGGGTGATCTAAGAAGGCCTCGCTGTACCAAGTACCATCGACGCACATGGGCCTCTTGCCCGGTTCAGAGCCTAGGCCTAGGCCTAGCTACTTTTCTGCGAACAAAGGACCCCACTCGTCAGATGCAGAGGCATCCAATGATCCAGATGGCAACGGTCAAGTGCCCGCCAATGCCAAACGACCCCAACGGTTACTTTCTCAGCGAACTGCTTTCTATTTTCCCCTTCCCACATACCCGCGCCTACAGCCTCCTCTGTTTCCATTTCCACACTCTCACTGTCCCACTCCCAAAGTCGAGAGGAGAGGACCACCCCCACAAGCGAGAAGTGATCGGCATGAGCAGCACAGGCACAGCCAAAGGAAACGCCGGAGACGGCGGCGGAACAGCGGCGCGCGTGGTGGTGGTCGAGCGCGTGGTGACGGTGGAGTACCTGGAGCCGTCCATGTCGCGGGACCTTCTGGGCAAGTTCCCGGACCCCTCCGCGTTCGACTTCGACTACTCCCAGAGCGGCATCTGGTCCCCGCTCAACAAGGTCCCGCGCGGCGGCGCGTGCGAGGCCGAGGCGGCGGCCGACGCCGCCGCCAACTCCTCGACCGACTTCCTCATCGCCAACCCGAAGTGCAGGGCGCGGGGTGCCGGCGGCCGGCTCAAGGACGACTCGGCCGCCAGGGGCGGCAAGTCGAGGTGGAGGCGCAGGCGGCTGCGGCGAGACGGGTCCTTCCTCGACCTCCACGACACGTGCGGCAGGGCCCGGCTCGACTTCTCGCCGCCGGCGCCTTCCCCTGCTGCGAAGGTAGTAGCCACCACTTGCCTTCATTAAGCTTTGCTGAAATCTTCATGAGCATCACGGGAGTTTTCTCCACTAGTTGGTTTGGTTGGGCGGTTCTCAGGAGGGGTGGAGGTGGGTGCTCAAGGCGGCCATCAGGAAGTTCAAGGCGCGGCAGCGGCGGTCCCGGCAGGCTCCCCTGCTCCAGATGGTCCTCCCCATGCTGTGATCCATCGATCTCGCGCGCTCACACGAATTGTTTTCACTTCACAGTTCTTCGGATTGGGTCCAGAGGCTGCTGGTCCATGCCCTGCTTGTTAGCTTGTACTATAGTTTGAGTTCAAATTTATTGCAAGTTGTAACCGTGTAATGCTCTTGCCGGAGAAATATATTGTGGTACATCTTTTCATTTCATTCAATTTCCGTTAGCTTTATGCTGAGAGAGTATAAGTTCCCGTGCCAATCGGTATCCACTATTGAGCGCGAATCGTGCAGGAATTTTACAGTAATCAAAGGCGCAATGGAGCTCCTGCAGATTGAGCGAGCGAGTGCGGGTATGGCTAGGTGACAAGCGGGCGACACGGCGTTGTCGGAGAATACTCCGTAGGCGAAGAAGGAAAAGAAAGAGGATGACACATAGGGCCCACATGTCAAAGTTGTCTCCCAACGAAAAATAATAATCTAGAACAACTCCATTTCTCTGACATACCTGAGATGTGTTCAACTCAAACCCGAAAATAGGATGGAACAAACATATTCCATTTGGTTCCAAAACCAAGAACACGCTAAGGACTTATTCGGTTACGTAGGGATTGTCACCTGGATCATGCCCGCCCTAAATGTGTCGCAAGTTGTATAAACCTGCCAACAAACTATATATGCACAAGAGAATCTGAAGTGAACGGGTCGCATGTGTTTTTGTACGAACGAACACATTATCCGTGCTTCGCGGGCCGTGCTATGCAGTGTGGCAGAACCTCCTAAATTATATGGCCCACACGTATGATTATTGTCTAAACAGACTCTAAATAGCCATGACTGTGTTCCATATAACTTAAAAAGTCTGTCGGATAAATCCCGAATCATCCACGATTCTCCGAGCAGGATCAATCGTTGTAGAGAGACATTGCAGTATTACAACAGTTTGATATAAATAATATACTATGAAGTAAAACAGCGGAAGACTTACAATAACATAAGTTTACAAACCTCTGAGTTTCAAATATTTATAACCATAAGTTTAAATTATATAAACCATAATAGTAGTGGAGTAGCAGTAGATTACAATACTAAACAAAAGCTCTGCCCAAGAGCTAAACATCTTACTCGTCGTCGCTTTCCTCGACGACTGTCATACAGCAGGATGCAAAACACTCCTGCCCATGAGGCTCACCTGCAACAAGGGTTTAACAAACCCTGAGTACAAAAGTACTCAACAAGACTGACCCGACGAAAGAGAAGGGTGAAGACTCAAGAAATGCAGGCTAGAGGGACAAGGTAAGGCTTGTAAGAGATAGGAAATTTTTGCAGAAAAGCTTAACAAAGAAAAGGTTGCTTGAACTAGCACCAATCATCAACCAACTTCATTATTGATCCTTAATCATTGTTCAAGTTGTTACTATGATGATGAACAGTGATCGAGTCTTCTTCTCCGAGAAGCAACGGCGATTCGAATTCATTTTCATACCCAGCTGGGACCTAGGTCACTGGAATACCGGAGACTTTAACTCCGATGCACTCCAGATGAACCGATATACCGGGATAACAACCGCAACCGTATATCACCACATGGCACCCGTGAGCTCTGCGGCCCAGCGTACCGAGATACATGGGAACTTAAACCCCATAGTAAAACACACTATGACACAGATGGGATCTCTGGCCCCACGCTAGGTCACTCCATGATATACACGGCTCCAACCATCCGTATATCACTTCATGCATGTGGATTTTCTAATTTCTCGATATCGACAGATCACCATCGGACGGGACCTAGGGCATCAACAGAAGAGAACACTACAGAGGGACTCCATTCCCAGTGCAAGTTCATCGTCGGACTCGATTTATTAATATCATCAAGATTTCAACAAGAAAACCAATCTCATCTTTTTCATTCTTTTGCCTTTGAACAATTAAATAAATAAGCAGGGCTAAGCATTACTACTTATCTTTCTAAGTAGATACAAGGAATAAGGAACTAAGACAGGTAATGCAATTGGGTGGGTTTTCACTCAACTCCTATTACTTAATGCAACATACCATAGCTGAAGCGGTAAAACTTTTATAAATAGAATAGGGTTTTAATGCATCCAGGGCTTGCCTTGATATTCGGGGTAGACGGGTTCGAACTCTGGATCAACTCCCGATTCTTGAATCTGCTCTTCCTTCAGATCTGGGCGACAACGTTAACTCTCCGTCAACGGAAATTATTCGATATTTAATATGCTTCAACATGATGAAATAGTAAACATGATGCTCGATGGATGCATGATCAGATTAAGGGATCGAGTATAACTTTTCTTCACGATAAAGTTGGAAGCTAACAAAACTTTGCTTATAAAACTTATTAGGGTTAACTACGCCATTTAAGAAATTAATTAAACACATAAAATAACGTTAATTAAGCCCTAATGACATGATTAAGGTAAGCGTAAATAATTAATTAAAGTGCCAAAGGTCATTAGGGTTAATGACCTAAGGTCATCAATCAATCCCAAAGTCAATCAAATCCTATAATGATTAAGTTTAACTAAATAGGTTAATTAATTATTTAAAAGCATTAAATAAAGGCATAAAAATTAAAGTTATCAAATTAAGCCCAAAATTTTGTTTTAGAAAGCTCTTAGCCTAATTAGATGGCAAAACAAATTTCAGCATTAAAAGCCAATTATTTTATTTATTAAAAATCATTGAATGTCCATTTTTTAATTAAAAGAGCTAATTTTAACATATGCAAAAAGTACTCAAATTTAGCATTTCATATTTTTCCTAAGTATATGACATCATAAGGAACACTCACAAAAATTTTTAGAATTTTTGGAGCTATATATGAATTACTATGATTTTTCAAAGAAAATAGCATTTAAATCATTTTCTAAAAATGGAAAAAGAAAATCGGCACAGTACTCCCGCGCTGACCGACGGCCCGTCGGCGGTTGACCGTCGATTGCTCGCCGTCGGCGAGGTCTCTGGCGACCGGACTTGTCCCTACAGGCTCATCTCGACACGGCGCGTCGATTGAGGTAGCTAACGGCGCGGCAGGACGACGGCGGCACCCACGCCGACGGCCATGGCGGCGCGGCGGAGCTCGGACGCGGCGGCGTCGCTCACCGGAGCGATTTCCGGCGACGGCGACCACACGGACTCACGCAAGGCACTCAGGCGAGCATGTTTGGCAACAAGATGACACCGTCCATAGCCAAAGCGGCAACGCACGCGGCGGAGCGGCATGGCCGTGCCGGCGGCGAGCCACGGTGGCCGGCGGCTACGATACGAGATTGATGAAATTGACGGTGCAAACAGCTGCAGGAGCTCACCCCGGTGCTGATGCGCACGTTAATGGAGGTCCGGAGTGCTTGAATCGAGCTGTGGTCGACGGCGGTGATGGCGATGGCGGCGCTCCGATGGCAAGACTGCGTCACGGCGGTCTCCGGCGATGCGCTGTACAAACCAAGGTGCGCATCAGGAGCAGCGGAACACGGATGATCGAATAGAGGGGTTCAAGGTAATATATTTTCACCTCCGGCGGCGGCAAACGGCGGCGATGGCACGGCGGCTCGGCTGGCCGGTCGTGGAGATGAAGGCGGCGTGCGAGTGGCTCGAGCAAGGAGAGCGATCACGAACTAGCCCAAAATGACCGTGAGGATGTGGCAGAGCTGTTGGCGAGGGCAATCGGACAGAGGTGGAGCGTCGACGGCGAATTCAAGCGGCAGAGCGAGGTCGTCGGCGACGGCGGTGGGAGGAAGAAAGAAGAAGAACTCGGCCACGGCGACGGTATTTATAGGGCGAGGTCGATGGATGGACTGGCGACACGAAGGCGATGAAGTTTCTCGCGTCCATGAGCGCGCTGGCGGTCGAGCGGGTGCGGCGGTGGTCGGCGGCGCGCGATGAGAAGCCGGCCATGGCGGGCGACGATAGGGTTAGGTGTTGTTCCAGATAATTACAGAAATGCCATTCGTTTCAAAATACAAATCACTTCAAAATTTATATAAGAACTTGAAAATCTCCAAAAATATCATTTGCATAACTTTTTAAGAGCTACACTTTTCCTTTAACTGGCATCCTCAAATTCTGTCTAAATTTTGAAATTTGAATTCAGATTTGAGAAGGGGATAAAACCCTAGAAACAAACATTTGAAATTACTTTTGATTTTTCAATAAAACTTGAAAATCTTCAAAACTATAAAATGTTGAGCTTGTCAAACCAAACATTTTTAATATACATAGTTTTTCAAAATTATGCATAATTTTTGAATTATAGTTTTAAAATCAAAAGGGGACAAATGTTAGAAACTGTATTTTCAAATTCATTTGAAATTTCTTTTGAAAACTTGAAAAACTTTATATACCAACTTTGTAGCTCTTGTCAAGATCTACAAACTATCTTTTTAGAGTATCCCCAAATTATTTATAGATTTTGAATTAAGGAAAAGGGGATAAAACTAGGTTTTGAAATAAAGGGTTTTTGAGATAGAATTTAAACTCAATTTGGTTTCTAACTTAATTGGTTGGTTATTAGTGATCACAAACCTCATTCAAGGACATTTTTAGGTCATTGACCCAATGACACCCTTGGTTGACCAAGTTGACTTTTGAAAAAAACTTTTATAGCATTTCCAATTTGAATTTAAATTCGAATAGCCAGACTCAGAAATAAGCTTTGGAATCCAAATTTAATTTTAAATATGGAAATCATTTTTAGGGTTGGACTTAGACTTATACACTATGCTTGACGCTAGTGTAAACACAGTTTACACCTCAAGTACATAGAGTATAAACTAAGCATTTGCGATGACATTCGAAAATAGGGTTTTATTATTTCATGTGACCAAACATTACAGAAGCTCAATCAACCTATGAAATATAAACTTGTTTTAGTTAATGCACATTAGGGTTGACTTAAACATGAATGCTTTGCAGTGCATATGATGACATGGCATGTTTTAGTTAATATAACACCAGAGGTGTTACAGGCAGTCAGCTGTGGTTATCATATTTGTACAATACTAGCTGGTTCAATTTTTGTTAGTTTTGGTTAGACTATCCGCACTCATCAATCTCTATATCTCTTGTTTAAAAGAAATATTTCGTCGGTCAACTAGATTCTCTCTTTTATACCACTTTCTCTTTCTCCCGCACTCATTGGACCTTTGTATCTCTAGCTATAGCAACTTCCTCCTCGTTTCCTCCGCCCCGACGCATCGAACTCGCTCACGGCCGCTTCGCCTCGTCCTCCGCCCTGCCGCTGCTGGTGGCCGCGCGGCGACGAGGGCGCGTGGCCCCGGCTCTCCCTCTCCGCGCAGGGCGGGCGGCGCGGTGGCCGCGAGGCCGCACGGGCCGGCGGCGGGCGCGCGGGCGACGCCGGAGGGAGTGCGACGGGTGCTGAGGAGCTCCAGCGGGCGCGGGCGCGGGACCGCTGCCGCGGAGCTCCTATGCTCCCTTCCGCGTGGGGCGGACGACGCGGTGTGGCAGAACCTCCTAAATCATACGGCCCACACGCATGATTATTGTCTAAACAGACTCCAAATAACCATGACTGTGTTCCATACGACTTAAGAAGTCTGTCGGGTAAATCCCGAATCATCCACGATTCTCCGAGCAGAATCAATCGTTGTAGAGAGATATTGCAGTATTACAACAGTTTCATATAAATAAAGTACCATGGAGTAAAACAGCGGAAGACTTACAATAACATAAGTTTACAAAACTCTAACTTTCAAATATTTACATCAATAAGTTTGGATTATACACGCCATAATAGTAGTGGAGTAGCAGTAGATTACAATATTAACAAAAGCTCTGCCCAAGAGCTGAACTCCTTTACTCTTCGTCGCTTTCCTCGACGACTGTCATGCAGCAGGATGCAAAGCACTCCTGCCCATGAGGCTCACCTGCAACAAGGGTTCAACAAACCCTGAGTACAAAGTACTCAACAAGACTGACCCGACGAAAGAGAAGGGTAGAGAAAACAGAAATGCAGGCTAGAGGGACAAGGTAAGGTCTGTAGGAGATAAGAAATTTTGCGTAAAAGCTTTATAGAAAGAGAAGTTTGCTTGGGCTAACTCCCATTATCACTCAACTTCATTATTGAATCTTAACTTTTGTTCAAGTTGTTACTACGATGATGAACAACGATCGAATCTTCTTCTCCGAGAAGCAACGGCGATTCGAATCCATTTCCATACCCAGCTGGGACCTAGGCGACTGAGCATACCGGAGACTTTAACTCCGAAGCACCCCAGGTACACCGATATACCGGGATAACAACCTCAGCCATATATCACCACATGATACACGTGAGCTCTGCGGCCCAACGTACCGAGATACATGGGAACTTAACCCCACAGTAAAACACACTATGACAGCAGATGGGATTCTCTGACCCACGCTAGGTCACTCCATGGCATACACGGCTCCAACCATCCGTATACCACTTCATGCATGTGGATTTCTACATTCTCGATATCATACAGTTCACCAACGCACGGGACCTAGGGCATCAACAGACGAGAACACTACAGAGGGACTCCATTCCCAGTGCAAGTTCGCCGTCCGGACTCGATTTCTTACTATCATCAAGATTCCAACAATAAAACCAATCTCATCTTTTTCATTCTTCTGCCTTTGAATAAATAAATAAATGAGCAGGGCTAAGCATTACTACTTATCTTTCATTAGGTAACAAGGGATAAGGAATAAGACAGGTAATGCAATTTTGTGGGTTTTCACTCAACTCCTATTACTGAATGCAACATACCAGAGCTGAAGCAGTAAAACATTTATAAATAGAATAGGGTTTAGATGCATCCGGGGCTTGCCTTGATGTTCGGGGTAGAAGTTCTCGAACTCTGAATCAACTCCCGATTCTTGAATCTGCTCGTCCTTTGGATCTGAGTGATACGTTAACTCTCCGTTAACGGGAACTATTCGATAATTAATATGCTTTACATGATGGAATAGTAAATATGATGCTTGATGAGTGTATGATCAGATTAAGGGCTTGAGTACAACTCTTCTTAATGATAAAGTTGCAAGCCAACAAAACCTCGCTTATATAATTTGTTAGGGTTAACTACGTCATTTTTTTATAATTAATTAAACACATAAAATAACGTTAATTAAATCCTAATAACATGATTAAGATAAGCGCAAACAATTAATTAAAGTGCCAAAGGTCATTAGGGTTAATGACCTAAGGTCATCAATCAATCTCAAGGTCAATCAAATCCTATAATGATTAGGTTAACTAAAGAGTTTACTTAATTATTTAAAAACATTAAACAAAGACATAAAAATTAAAGTTATCAAATTTGGCATTTCATATTTTTCCTAGGTAGATAACACCATAAAGAACATTCACAAAAATTTTTAGAATTTTTGGAGCTATATATGAATTACTATAAATTTTCAAGGAAAAAATAGCATTTAAATCATTTTCTGAAAATAGAAAAAGAAAATCGGCACAGTGTCTCTGGGTCAACAGCCGACCCCGCCGGGGTTGACCGGCGATGCCTCGAGCTGGCTATCGACGCTCGAGGTCCCGCAGGCTAAGACATGCCCGGCTAACTCACGGACGGGCTATGGCGGCTCGAAACCAAGTCCTGCTCGAGGAGCGATCGAGCGGTTAGGTACTGTACACTCGAGGTTACAATTCGGGCGTCCTCTCGAAGACGGAACTCCGCTCAAGCGAATGGACCAGCCTCGAAGACGAAACTTCCCCCAGCGAACGAGCCTCCCCTCGAGGACGGAACTCCGCCCGACGAACGAGCCTCCCCTCGACTCGGTTCCTCGACTCGACCCCTCGACTTGATTCCTCGATTCGATCCCTCGACTCAATTCCTCGACTCGATTCCTCGACTCGATCCCTCGACTCGATTCCTCGACTCGACCCCTTCGAGAACAGTGCAACCCTCGAATACCCTCGAGAACAGTGCACCCTTCGACTCGACCCCTCGATTCGAGTCCGCACCTCGACCGTCACCCCCTCGACTCGTCGGCCGAGCCCTCGAGCAGGACTCCGACGACTTCGAACTGCACTGCAACAACTCCCGATGCGAGATGGATGAAATTGATAACACGAATAGACGCAGGAGCTCACCACGGCGCTGATGCGCACGTTAAGGGAGGTCCGGAGTGGCTGGGTTGCTGTGGTCGACGGCGGTGATGGCGGCGGCGGCGCTCCGATGGCACGACGGTGTTACGGCGACCTCCGGTAATGCGCTGCCCAAACCAAGGTACGCATCAGACGCAGGATAACATGGAGAGCACGATAAAAGGGTCGAAGGTAAAATATTTTCACCTCCGGCGACGGCAAACGACGGAAATGGCGGCGGCGGCGCGACTGACCGGCCGCGGGGAAAGAAGACTGCGTGCAGGCAGCTCGGGCGATGAAAGAAAGCACGGACTGGCCCAAAAGGACCGTGATGAAGTGGCGGAGCTTTGAGCGAGGGCAATTAGACAGAGGTGGAGCGTCGACGGCGAATTTCGGCGGCGGAGGGAGATCGTCGGCGGCGGTGGCGGGAGGAAGAAAGGAAAAGAACGGCTACGTCCGGTCGGTATTTATAGCTCGGGGCGATAAAGGAGCAAGTGACACGGCGACGGTGAAGTTTCTCGCATCCGAAAACGCTCGGGCGGCCGGGAAGGCGCGGCGGTGGACGGCGGCGCGCGATGCGAAGCCGGCCATGGCGTTCGCCGATAGGGTTAGGTGCTGTTCAAGTTATTTACAGAATTGCCACTGGGTTTAAAATACAAATTACTCCAAAATTTGTATAAGAATTTGAAAATCTCCAAAAATATCATTTGCATAACTTTTCAAGAGCTACACTTTTCCTTTAATGGGCATCTTCAAATTCTGTTTAGATTTTAAAATTTGAATTCAGATTTGAAAAGGGGATTAACCCTAGAAATAAACTTTTGAAATTACTTTTGATTTTTAAATAAAACTTGAAAATCTTCAAAACTATGAAATGTTGAGTTTGTCAAACCAAACATTTTTCATGTACAAAGTTTCCCCAATTTATGCATAATTTTTAAATTATGGTTTTAAATTCAAAAGGGGATAAATGCTAGAAACTGTATTTTCAAATTAATTTGAAATTCCTTTTGGAAACTTGAAAAACTTTATATACCAACTTTGTAGCTCCTATCAATATCTACAAACTGTCTTTTTAGAGTATCTCCAATTTCCTTATAGAATTTGAATTAGAGAAAAGGGGATAAAACTAGGGTTGGAAATAAAGGGTTTTTGAAATAGAATTTAAACTTAATTTGATTTCTAATTTAATTGATTGGTTATTAATGATCACAAACATCATTCAAGGACATTTTTAGGTCATTGACCTAATTACACCCTTGATTGACCAAATTGATTTTTGAAAAACCTTTTATAGCATTTCCTATTTGAATTTAAACTTGGATAGCCAGGTTTAGAAATAAGTTTGGAAATCCAAATTTAATTTCAAATATGGAAATCATTTTTAGGGTTAGACTTAGACTTATACACTATGCTTGATACTAGTGTAAACACAGTTTACACCTCAAGTACATAGAGTATAAACTAAGCATTTACGATGACATTCGAAAATAAGATTTTATCATTTCATGTGACAAGTCATTCCAGAAACTCAATCAACCTATGAAATGTAAACTTATTTTAGTTGATGCACATTAAAGTTGACTTAACCATGAATGCTTTGCAATGCATATGATGACATGGCAGGTTTTAGTTAATATAACACCAGAGGTGTTACAGCCTTCCCTCCTTAAAGAAATCTCGTCCCGAGATTTAAAGCATCTAGTGAAGTAATGGAAAAGAAAACGTGTCAGGATATCACACTTCTACTAAGTTTATAAAGGAAAGGAGTTGTATCACTCATAGAGAAGTTACAACTCGTAGAAAGAATTATTACTTTAGATAGAAGCATAAAACTCCGGGAAGTTTTCCAATAGATAATCCTCTGATTCTCAAGTGGCTTCTTCTTCTGAATGTTGGTTCCATTGTATCTTATACCACTTGATTGTTCTGCTTCTAGTAACACGATCCTTCTGATCCAAAACTCGAATTGGATATTCAGAGTAAGTTAGATCAGGTTCAAGTTCAATGCCTTCAACATCAACAATCTTATCTGGTACTCGAAGGCACTTTTTAAGTTGGGACACGTGGAACACATTGTGTACGGCCGATAGTTGTTCGGGTAGTTGCAGACGATATGACACCTTTCCAACTGGTGCCAGAATCTGAAATGGTCCAATATATCGAGGTGCTAACTTACCCTTGACTCCAAATCGAGTAACTCCTTTCATGGGTGACACCTTTAGATATACATAATCCCCATTATTGAAATACAATGGTCGACGCCTTTGGTCTGCATAACTCTTCTGACGAGATTGTGCTATCTTTATATTCTGTTGTATCTGTTTAACTTTTGCTTCAGTTTCTTTTACCAAATCAACTCCGAAGAATCTTCTTTCTCCGGGCTCAGACCAACTTAATGGGGTTCTGCATCGGCGACCATACAATGCTTCAAATGGTGCCATTTTGATACTTTCTTGATAACTATTGTTGTAAGAGAATTCTGCTAAGGGTAAACATTCATCCCATTTTTCTGGAAAATTGAGAACACATGCTCTCAACATATCTTCAAGTATTTGATTCACCCTTTCAGTCTGACCTCCTGTCTGGGGATGGTAGGCTGTACTGTGCAAAAGATCAGTACCTAAAGACTTGTGTAACTGCTTCCAGAACTGGGAGACAAATTGTGTGCCTCTATCAGAAACAATGGTCTTTGGTATTCCATGAAGACTTATGATGCGCTCAATATATAGTTTTGCATATTGCGAAGCTGTAGTTGTAGTTTGAACTGGAAGAAAATGTGCGGACTTGGTGAGTCGATCCACTATAACCCAAATGGAATCAAAACCCTTTACTGTCCTGGGTAGACCCACTATAAAGTCCATACTGATATCTTCCCATTTCCAAGCTGGAATAGGTAATGGTTGAAGTTCCCCTGCTGCCTTTAAATGAACAGCTTTGACTCTTTGACAGGTATCGCACTGAGCCACATACTTAGCAATTTCTATTTTCATTTTGGTCCACCAAAATCTTTGTTTCAGATCATGATACATCTTAGTACTTCCTGGATGAATAGAAAACTTTGAAAGATGTGCTTCATCAAGGATCTTTTGTTTTAACTCAGAATCTTTTGGTATGACCAGACGATTCTTATACCATAGGACATCTGCTTCATCAATTGTGAAACAAGGATTCTTTTCATTTTTAACTTTCTTTTTGACATACTTAATTCCTTTATTACTTTTCTGGGCAGCAATAATTTGATCTCTGAGGGTTGTCTCAACAAAAATGTTAGACAAACTGCCTTGTTGCACCATTTCTATACCCAGTTTTTCTATGTCATGACATAATGATATATCCAAAGGCTTTACTGTTAAACAGTGACAATGACCTTTTCGACTGAGTGCATCAGCCACTACATTGGCCTTTCCAGGATGGTAATAGATTTCCAAGTCATAATCATTGATTAACTCCAACCATCTTCTTTGCCTCATATTTAAATCATCTTGAGTGAATATGTATTTCAAACTCTTATGATCACTGTATATATTACACTTATTGCCCCACAGATAATGTCGCCATATCTTTAATGCATGGACAACAGCTGCCAGTTCTAAATCATGTGTGGGGTAATGCTCTTCATGTTTCTTCAACTGCCGGGAAGCATAAGCAATAACCCTTCCCTCTTGCATCAACACACATCCAATGCCAATTCCCGAAGCATCGCAATAAACATCAAATGGCTTTTCAATGTTTGGTTGTGCCAAAACAGGTGCAGTAGTCATTAGTTTCTTCAATTTCTGAAATGCCTCTTCACAGGCAGGTGACCAAATAAACTTGACATCATTCTTTAATAGTTCAGTTATTGGCTTGGATATCTTCGAGAAATCTGGTATGAAACGACGGTAATATCCCGCCATTCCCAGAAAGCTTCGAACTTGGTGTACAGTCTTTGGTGGTTTCCAATCCAGTATATCTTTTACTTTACTAGGATCAACAGCAACACCCTTGTTTGATAACACATGTCCAAGAAATTTCACTTCTTTTAACCAAAACTCACATTTACTAAACTTGGCATACAGTTGATGTTCTCGCAGACGTTGCAAGACAACTCTGAGGTGTTTAGCATGTTCTTCTTCATTCTTAGAATATATCAATATATCATCAATGAAGACAACCACAAATTTATCCAATTCTGGCATGAACACTGAGTTCATCAAGTACATGAAGTAGGCCGGTGCATTGGTAAGTCCAAAAGACATAACCAAATATTCATACAGACCATACCGAGTGGTAAAAGCGGTCTTTGGAACATCTTCTGGGCGAATTTTAATTTGATGATACCCAGATCGAAGATCAATCTTGGAAAACACCTTAGCTTCCGCCAATTGATCAAAGAGCAGATCAATGCGGGGTAGAGGATACTTATTTTTAATGGTTACTTCATTCAAGGGACGATAATCCACACATAACCTCAAGCTTTGATCTTTCTTTTTCACAAATAGAGCCGGACATCCCCAAGGTGATGAGCTAGGTTGAATAAAACCTTTATCTCTTAGCTCTTGTAATTGAATCTTGAGTTCTGCTAACTCAGGTGGTGCCATCCGATAAGCTCTTCTGGATATGGGAGCAGTACCAGGTTTCAAATCAATTCTGAATTCCACATTTCTATCAGGAGGTAAACCCGGTAATTCATCGGGAAACACATCAGGAAATTCACAGACTACTGGTATCTCCTCAATCTCTTTTACAGATGTGGCACATACCTTTGGAACACTCCTCTTAAGTGTCGGAAGTTGGATAAGAAGTGAAGTTTTGCAATTAGGTATGTTCAATCTCACAGTTCTATTCAGGATGTCGATCACAGCACCATGCCGTTTCATCCAATTCATCCCTAGGATCACATCTATATCCTGATCCTTTAAGATTATCATATCAGTGGGGAAATTATACCCACCCAATTTCACTGGCACATCATGTACCATCTCTTTAGTACACATACGCCCTCCAGGCGATTGTATAAAGAACTGTTCTTTTGTTTCCATTATTGAAATTTCATGTGTCTTAACAAATGTACCATTAATGAATGTATGTGATGCACCAGAATCGAATAGCATAATTGCAGGATGATCAGCAACAGGAAACGTACCCATCATGACAGGCTCTCCTTCCGGAATATCCCCAACTTGAGTGTAGTACACTCTGCCAGACTTCCTTTCATTCTTATTATTCAATGCCTTCTGATTTCCTGCCTTAGGTTGATTCTGGGATTGTTGTGGTGGTGCAAAAGCTCTAGGGACATAAGAATTGTACTGCCTCGGATGCGGACAGTTTCTTGCAAAATGTCCAGGCTTACCACAGTTATAACAGGGAAAGATGGGTGGCTGGGGATTGGGATTACGAACACCAAGGGCATTCGGCTGTCGTGGATATGAAGAATTAGCAACAGGACGAGCGAAGGCCTGTTGCGGCGCTTGGTACATTGGTGGACGATACGGTGGACGGAAATGATTCTGAGGGTGGTAGATTATTTTCTGGCGCTTTGGATTGCCACCAGAAAATCCAGAGGGTATACTTTCTTCTTTTTGGTTTCTAGATGTTGACGGTTCTTATCTTCATAGGAGATAGCGATATTCACCGCCTCATGAAAAGTGGCTTTTGGATTCCCCGTCATCATTCTCTGAATTTTACTATTCAGACCTCTCAGAAAACATTCTTTCTTTTTACGGTCAGTACTAACATAGTCTGACGCGTATTGAGACAAGTGATTGAATTTGCCGAAGTATTGCATCACCGACATATCGCCTTGTCTCAAGGAAAGAAATTCTTCGAGCTTTATGGTCATTATCCCTTCGGGAATAAAATGTGCTCGAAAAGCTTCTCGAAACTCATTCCATGTAATACGGTGGCCTTCGGGCTGAGCTGCCACAAAATTTACCCACCATGCTCCTGCAGTACCTCTTAACTGCTGGGCTGCAAACATGGGTTTTTGATATTCTGTACAATCAATCAATCCAAACTTCTGCTCCATAGTGCGGAGCCAATCATCAGCCTCCATAGGTTCATCTACTCTGCTGAAAACCGGAGGTCTAGTGTCTGTGAAATCCACATATGTAGTTTCATTTCTATGATTCCGCCCATGATTTCCTTGTCGGGCATTCTGGTTCTGATTCTGAGCCATCATAGTGGTGGCAGTGACTAATGCTGCAACGGCATCAGCCAGGGTGGGTGGAACTGGTGGAGGATTAGGGATATCACCTCCATCCTGAGATGAACCAGCGGCATCACGGGATCGGGTGTGCGCAGGCATCTGTTGATAAACAAACTATACTTTATTCAAAAGCCTTATTGGATTTCATAAGGATATATTACAAAGGTGTAACACACTTCTGTTACATTATTTTGATTACAACAGTCTGCGTTCTAGCAAGACTTCCCACACCTACTAGGTTTTAGAAGATAAAGGAAAAAGATATATTACACATCTTTCTTTCCAAAACTCCTTACTCTTCTTCCTCAAGATCCTCTTCCTCTTCAGGCTCTTCCTCTACTATCTCGGGATCTTCTTCTTCTATATAATTTTCTTCTTCACTTTCATTCTCTATATCTATTTGGTTTTCCTCTTCTTCATCAATAACGTCCTCATCGACGGATTCTAGCTCTTCAGGATCTTCCTCTTCTTCGTCCTGACCCATTACAAGACCAAAGTCATCCTGGGCTGCCTGTCTTTGATAATCAGGATCCAATAAGTTATTTAACCTCACACGTTCATCATCAGCCTCCTCCGCGTATTCCTCCAAATCTTCTACATAGTCTTCAAGTTCTTGTATACGAACATTAGCGGCATCTTCTCTCACCCAAGCATCATTTCTCTGGTGCTTCAGATGCTTTCGGGATCGCCTCAACGAAGTGATTTCGGCGGCTTCTAAAATCCTGTCGGTTTCCGCCCTTTCCAATTCGGATCTAAGCCTTATTATTTCCGCCTGCGGATCCGGATGTGGATTACTACTGCTTTCGCCGATCTCATACTTAGAAGCTAGTTGGTGTCGAGGTACTCCTTTAGGTGCAGTGCTCTTGCGAGGAGTCTGCTTGGTAATGGCCATCCTAAAGCAAGATAGAATAGGCAGGGAGAAGTCTAAAGGTCAGCATGAAAAGGATTGATACTACTTAACCCAACCATTTTTAAGGGAAAAGTAATTAAATAATTAATTAAACATGATGCATGAACGAACTTACGATTTAAACGTAAAAGGTTTGTAATGCAATACTTACATATAAATAACCTTTATAACATAGGGCAATATATTATGCTATTTCTCCACCACACTTTGCAAAATCAGAATAAGGGTCGATAGAAAGAATCATAGATACGGAATAAGCAATTTGGACTCAAAATATTCAAGTTAAAATTATTTGACTCAAAACTTTTGAAGTTTTCACAAGAGAATACTATAACAACTCTCTTCAACAACGATCCAGCTCCGATACCAGCTGTGGCAGAACCTCCTAAATCATACGGCCCACACGCATGATTATTGTCTAAACAGACTCCAAATAACCATGACTGTGTTTCATACGACTTAAGAAGTCTGTCGGGTAAATCCCGAATCATCCATGATTCTCCGAGCAGAATCAATCGTTGTAGAGAGATATTGCAGTATTACAACAGTTTCATATAAATAAAGTACCATGGAGTAAAACAGCGGAAGACTTACAATAACATAAGTTTACAAAACTCTAACTTTCAAATATTTACATCAATAAGTTTGGATTATACACGCCATAATAGTAGTGGAGTAGCAGTAGATTACAATATTAACAAAAGCTCTGCCCAAGAGCTGAACTCCTTTACTCTTCGTCGCTTTCCTCGACGACTGTCATGCAGCAGGATGCAAAGCACTCCTGCCCATGAGGCTCACCTGCAACAAGGGTTCAACAAACCCTGAGTACAAAGTACTCAACAAGACTGACCCGACGAAAGAGAAGGGTAGAGAAAACAGAAATGCAGGCTAGAGGGACAAGGTAAGGTCTGTAGGAGATAAGAAATTTTGCGTAAAAGCTTTATAGAAAGAGAAGTTTGCTTGGGCTAACTCCCATTATCACTCAACTTCATTATTGAATCTTAACTTTTGTTCAAGTTGTTACTACGATGATGAACAACGATCGAGTCTTCTTCTCCGAGAAGCAACGGCGATTCGAATCCATTTCCATACCCAGCTGGGACCTAGGCGACTGAGCATACCGGAGACTTTAACTCCGAAGCACCCCAGGTACACCGATATACCGGGATAACAACCTCAGCCATATATCACCACATGATACACGTGAGCTCTGCGGCCCAACGTACCGAGATACATGGGAACTTAACCCCACAGTAAAACACACTATGACAGCAGATGGGATTCTCTGACCCACGCTAGGTCACTCCATGGCATACACGGCTCCAACCATCCGTATACCACTTCATGCATGTGGATTTCTACATTCTCGATATCATACAGTTCACCAACGCACGGGACCTAGGGCATCAACAGACGAGAACACTACAGAGGGACTCCATTCCCAGTGCAAGTTCGCCGTCCGGACTCGATTTCTTACTATCATCAAGATTCCAACAATAAAACCAATCTCATCTTTTTCATTCTTCTGCCTTTGAATAAATAAATAAATGAGCAGGGCTAAGCATTACTACTTATCTTTCATTAGGTAACAAGGGATAAGGAATAAGACAGGTAATGCAATTTTGTGGGTTTTCACTCAACTCCTATTACTGAATGCAACATACCAGAGCTGAAGCAGTAAAACATTTATAAATAGAATAGGGTTTAGATGCATCCGGGGCTTGCCTTGATGTTCGGGGTAGAAGTTCTCGAACTCTGAATCAACTCCCGATTCTTGAATCTGCTCGTCCTTCGGATCTGAGTGATACGTTAACTCTCCGTTAAAGGGAACTATTCGATAATTAATATGCTTTACATGATGGAATAGTAAACATGATGCTTGATGAGTGTATGATCAGATTAAGGGCTTGAGTACAACTCTTCTTAATGATAAAGTTGCAAGCCAACAAAACTTCGCTTATATAATTTGTTAGGGTTAACTACGTCATTTTTTTATAATTAATTAAACACATAAAATAACGTTAATTAAATCCTAATAACATGATTAAGATAAGCGCAAACAATTAATTAAAGTGCCAAAGGTCATTAGGGTTAATGACCTAAGGTCATCAATCAATCTCAAGGTCAATCAAATCCTATAATGATTAGGTTAACTAAAGAGTTTACTTAATTATTTAAAAACATTAAACAAAGACATAAAAATTAAAGTTATCAAATTTGGCATTTCATATTTTTCCTAGGTAGATAACACCATAAAGAACATTCACAAAAATTTTTAGAATTTTTGGAGCTATATATGAATTACTATAAATTTTCAAGGAAAAAATAGCATTTAAATCATTTTCTGAAAATAGAAAAAGAAAATCGGCACAGTGTCTCTGGGTCAACAGCCGACCCCGCCGGGGTTGACCGGCGATGCCTCGAGCTGGCTATCGACGCTCGAGGTCCCGCAGGCTAAGACATGCCCGGCTAACTCACGGACGGGCTATGGCGGCTCGAAACCAAGTCCTGCTCGAGGAGTGATCGAGCGGTTAGGTACTGTACACTCGAGGTTACAATTCGGGCGTCCTCTCGAAGACGGAACTCGGCTCGAGCGAATGGACCAACCTCGAAGACGAAACTTCCCCCAGCGAACGAGCCTCCCCTCGAGGACGGAACTCCGCCCGACGAACGAGCCTCCCCTCGACTCGGTTCCTCGACTCGACCCCTCGACTTGATTCCTCGATTCGATCCCTCGACTCAATTCCTCGACTCGATTCCTCGACTCGATCCCTCGACTCGATTCCTCGACTCGACCCCTTCGAGAACAGTGCAACCCTCGAATACCCTCGAGAACAGTGCACCCTTCGACTCGACCCCTCGATTCGAGTCCGCACCTCGACCGTCACCCCCCTCGACTCGTCGGCCGAGCCCTCGAGCAGGACTCCGACGACTTCGAACTGCACTACAACAACTCCCGATGCGAGATGGATGAAATTGATAACACGAATAGACGCAGGAGCTCACCACGGCGCTGATGCGCACGTTAAGGGAGGTCCGGAGTGGCTGGGTTGCTGTGGTCGACGGCGGTGATGGCGGCGGCGGCGCTCCGATGGCACGACGGTGTTACGGCGACCTCCGGTAATGCGCTGCCCAAACCAAGGTACGCATCAGACGCAGGATAACATGGAGAGCACGATAAAAGGGTCGAAGGTAAAATATTTTCACCTCCGGCGACGGCAAACGACGGAAATGGCGGCGGCGGCGCGACTGACCGGCCGCGGGGAAAGAAGACTGCGTGCAGGCAGCTCGGGCGATGAAAGAAAGCACGGACTGGCCCAAAAGGACCGTGATGAAGTGGCGGAGCTTTGAGCGAGGGCAATTAGACAGAGGTGGAGCGTCGACGGCGAATTTCGGCGGCGGAGGGAGATCGTCGGCGGCGGTGGCGGGAGGAAGAAAGGAAAAGAACGGCTACGTCCGGTCGGTATTTATAGCTCGGGGCGAGAAAGGAGCAAGTGACACGGCGACGGTGAAGTTTCTCGCATCCGAAAACGCTCGGGCGGCCGGGAAGGCGCGGCGGTGGACGGCGGCGCGCGATGCGAAGCCGGCCATGGCGTTCGCCGATAGGGTTAGGTGCTGTTCAAGTTATTTACAGAATTGCCACTGGGTTTAAAATACAAATTACTCCAAAATTTGTATAAGAATTTGAAAATCTCCAAAAATATCATTTGCATAACTTTTCAAGAGCTACACTTTTCCTTTAATGGGCATCTTCAAATTCTGTTTAGATTTTAAAATTTGAATTCAGATTTGAAAAGGGGATTAACCCTAGAAATAAACTTTTGAAATTACTTTTGATTTTTAAATAAAACTTGAAAATCTTCAAAACTATGAAATGTTGAGTTTGTCAAACCAAACATTTTTCATGTACAAAGTTTCCCCAATTTATGCATAATTTTTAAATTATGGTTTTAAATTCAAAAGGGGATAAATGCTAGAAACTGTATTTTCAAATTAATTTGAAATTCCTTTTGGAAACTTGAAAAACTTTATATACCAACTTTGTAGCTCCTATCAAGATCTACAAACTGTCTTTTTAGAGTATCTCCAATTTCCTTATAGAATTTGAATTAGAGAAAAGGGGATAAAACTAGGGTTGGAAATAAAGGGTTTTTGAAATAGAATTTAAACTTAATTTGATTTCTAATTTAATTGATTGGTTATTAATGATCACAAACATCATTCAAGGACATTTTTAGGTCATTGACCTAATTACACCCTTGATTGACCAAATTGATTTTTGAAAAACCTTTTATAGCATTTCCTATTTGAATTTAAACTTGGATAGCCAGGTTTAGAAATAAGT
>JALGXP010000387.1:6586-17309 GCA_023333625.1 Bothriochloa decipiens | reverse complement strand
ATAGAAAATTTGGATATGTGGATCATAATTTTCTGAGCTCGTATGAATTAGATATGAATTTTAAAAGATTTAACCATTTTCTGAAAAGAGAAAGGGGCTCGAGGGGTTACGGTCTCAAGGTTATGATCTCGAGGGGTATGCTGTCGAGGGGGTTATGGTCTCGAGGGTTAGGTCTCGAGGGTACTGTCTCGAGGACACTGTCTCGAGGGGTACGCTCTCGAGGGGTATGCTTTCGAGGGGTACGGTTTCGAGGACACGGTCTCGGGGGTTACGGTCTCGAGGATACGGTCTCGAGGGTTAGGTCTCGAGGGGTATGCTCTCGAGGGGTATGCTCTCGAGGGCATGCTCGAAGACGGAAAACTGCTCTGCTTCGACAGCGGTGCTCGGCCGGTGATGGCGAGGTTAAACATCCGGCGAGGGCTGCTCCAAGACTTCGCTAACCCGTGCATCGTCCTCGGGTCGTCAAGGCGGACATGAAGGTGGTCATCAAGTCGGGGGCTTGGTCCCGGCAATGTGCCTTATGTCGGACAGCGCTCGAGGGGTCAAACTCGAGGGTCGGTTTGTCGAAGGGTCAAACTTGAGGTTCAGCTCGAGCGCGTGATCTATCTCGGATGAGATCGGCTCGAACGCGGAGTTCCTCCTCGGCGATCGACGACGGAAGAACCCTCGATTCCTGGTGTCGCAAAGGATCTCTGGCGCCATTAACCCACCCATCGGTTTCGGGACTTCACGACGGTCACGTCGATGGGCTTGAGGGCGACAGCTTCACTTCCGTGTCGAGCTCGACGGCAGACGGTGGCTCGATGGCGATGGTGCCCGATGTACACTTCACACCGAGTCACTACAGCTCCAATTGTTGGCGTAGATGGACGGTTGGAGTCACGCAACATCTGCTCGAGGTGCCGGCGGTGACCAAAACACACGGCGGAGTCCGCGCAGGCAGCAACTCCCACGGCGGAGCTTCGACAGGTCCTCGGTGCACGGCAACGGCACTCCAAGAGGGTCCACGGTCTCCATCTTGCCCACTCGATGCGGCTCGTCACGGCAGAGCTTCCCGGCTTCTTCCTGCTCCTCGAGGGTGGTCGATGGTGGCAGGAACGACGGTGAACGACGGCGTTCTGGAGCGGCAACGTACTGACACGTCGATGACAAGGTGGTTCGGGTCAATGCTCTGGTGAGGCAAATGCAGAGCTAGGGTGTGCACGGGGTCCGTCTCATCAAGGCGAGCGCGGATCCAGAAACAACGGAGGTCGAGGCTCAACAGAAAGGCGACTGGGTGATCTCGCCACGGCGGAGCTTGGCGCGCGGCGATAAACTGGGCGGCTTCCATTCCGGCATCCTCCTGATGCCGTGGTCCGAGGGGCTCGGCTAGTCTCATGTGTGTGCGGGTGTGTTCAGTGAGGTCGGTAGTGACCTGGGCCTACGCGCTCACGGTGGAGCGCCTTGGCCAACAGCACAGCGGAGGGTTCGAGAGGGCGGCGATGGCGGTGCTCACCGATGGTCGAAGAGGATGGAGGTGCGGTACAAGTCCAAGCGGCTCCGGCTCATGGTACTACTCCTCCTTCCTGCCCTCGACGCAGCAGCAGCGGCTCCGAGTCGATGGTCTCCCTCCTCAGCTCCGGCGGCGGCGTCTTCTTCTTCCCCAACTCCTTCCTTCCCCTTCGGCTCTTCTCCAAACGAGGCTGGTAAGGTGGAATGGGGCTTCACCAGAGTGGTGGCGGTGATCTGGGAACCCTAGGGTGCCGGGGTGCTTGCTTTATAGGGCGGACGCGGTGGTAGGTAGCAGATGGACGGCCGATCACAGCTTTGCTTGATCGAGCGGTCAAGGGATGTCCAAGTCAGCAGCTGGGGTTCGAATTGGGTCCAGAGGACAGCGAGAGGGGGCTTGGTAACGCTGGGTGTCGAAGTTCTTTACGGCAGCAGCGTTCCACTACGGCGACAGCGTAGGTGCGCGCGTGCGGAGAATGTTGTCTGCGGCCGTGGGAACTTTACGCGGGCTGGTCGGTCCAGGTGGCTTGCGGGCGCGCGTCGATGCGGAGCGACACTGGATCGAGCGGAGCGACTCATCGGCAACGGTGGCTCGGTGCGGCGTGCACGGCTCTTGCTAGGCCGTCAGACTGGTTGGGCCGCGCAGCGCCGGGTCGAGCGGCGAGCAGGGGTCGAGCGGCGAGCAGGCCGACCGGTTGGGCTGCTCGGGCCGGTTCCTTCTTTTCTTTTTCCTTTTCCTTTTCTTTTTCATTTTCAAATATATTTATATACATACTTATATATATATGTGGTGTGCTTATTTTGTGCTACAGAATAGTGAGCATACATGGCCCAAATACTTCTAGGGTATTATTCCCTTAATATTTATTTGTCAAAATAAATATTATGTTTTCATTTTTATTATCCAACTCATAAACCAAATTAAAATCCAACTCACTCTTTTAATGCAACATGTTGATTAAACAAATGAAACATTAAAATGTAACAAGCGAACATAGAGCATTGTTATGAGATGTTAATTAATTTGCAACATATGAATGCCATGCATGACATGCTAGGGTTGATGCATATGTAAGGGGTAGATGATGACATGTCGCACCACATCATGCAGGGTTTTGTCGAAAAAATTTTTTTAGCTCGAATTTTCGGGTTGTTACAGCGCCGGTCCCTGATGCCAACAAGGCTGCAAGCACGCCATAACTTCACGAGTAAGAAAGTTTTTTGAACCTGACACCATGTTTGGTTCCCACCCTAATTCCCTGTGTGAAAAAACCGCCTTGCCCCACTCGCGGTGCATGTTTTCCTAGGCATACTTCCCCGCCTCTTGCTGCCGTGAAATCAGCACCGCCGGTCCCCAATCCCAATAGGGCCGCAAGCACACCCTAACTTCGCAAGTAAGTCAGTTTTTCAAACCTAACACCATGTTTGGTTCCCACCCTAAGTCCTCGTGTGAAAAAACCACCTTGCCCCACTCGTGGTGCATGTTTTCTAGAGGCAAACTTCCCCGCCTCTTGCTGCAACGAAATCAGCACCGCCGGTCCCCGATGCCAACAAGGCCGCAAGCACACCATAACTTCATGAGTAAGCCAGTTTTTCAAACCGGACACCATGTTTGGTTCCCAACCTAATTCCCTGTGTGAAAAAACCACCTTGCCCTACTCGTGGTGCAAGTTTTTCGCAGGCATACTTCCCCGCCTCTTGCTGCCGTGAAATCAGCACCGCCGGTCCCCAATGCCAATAGGGCCGCAAGCACACCATAACTTCACGAGTAAGCCAGTTTTCCAAACCTAACATTATGTTTGGTTCCCACCCTAAGTCCTCATGTGAAAAAACCGCCTTGCCCCACTCGTGGTGCAAGTTTTTCTGAGGCAACCTTCCTCGCCTCTTGCTGCCGCGAAATTAGCACCGCCGGTCCCTGATGCCAACAAGGCCGCATGCACACCATAACTACATGAGTAAGCCAATTTTTCAAACCTGACACCATGTTTGGCTCCCACCCTAAGTCCCCGTATAAAAAAACCACCTTGCCCCACTCGTGGTGCTTGTTTTCTAGATTCAAATTTGCCCACCTCTTGCTGTCGCGAAATCATCATCGTCGGTCCCCGATGCCAACAAGGCCGCAAGCACAACATAACTTCATGAGTAAGCCAGTTTTTCGAACCTGACACCATGTTTGGTTCCCAGCCTAATTCCCTGTGTGAAAAAACCACCTTGCCCCACTCGCGGTGCTTGTTTTCCGTAGGCATACTTCCCCGCCTCTTGCTGCCGTGAAATCAGCACCGCCGGTCCCCAATGCCAATAGGGTCGCAAGCACACCATAACTTTGCGAGTAAGTCAGTTTTTCAAACCTGACACCATGTTTGGTTCCCAACCTAAGTCCTCGTGTGAAAAACCGCCTTGCCCCACTCCTGGTGCATGTTTTCTAGAGGCAAACTTCCCCGCCTCTTGCTGCCACAAAATCAGCACCACCGGTCCCCGATGCCAACAAGGCCGCATGCACACTATAACTACATGAGTAAGCCGGGTTTTCAAACCTGACACCATGTTTGGTTCCCACCCTAAGTCCCTGTGTGAAAAAACTGCCTTGCCCCACTCGTGGTGCTTGTTTTCCGGAGGCAAATTTGCCCGCCTCTTGCTGTCGCGAAATCAGCACCGCCGGTCCCCGATGCCAACAAGACCGTGAGCACACCATAACTTCACGAGTAAGCCAGTTTTTCAAACCTGACACCATGTTTGGTTCCCACCCTAATTCCCTGTGTGAGAAAACTGCCTTGCCCCACTCGCGGTGCATGTTTTTTGAGGCATACTTCCCCGCCTCTTGCTGCCGTGAAATCAGCACCGCCGGTCCCCAATGCCAATAGTGCCACAAGCACACCAAAACTTCATGAGTAAGCCAGTTTTTCAAACCTGACACCATGTTTGGTTCCCACCCTAAGTCCTCATGTGAAAAAACCACCTTGCTCCACTCGTGGTGCATGTTTTCTGGCGGTAAACTTCCCTGCCTCTTCCTGTCGTGAAATCAGGACTGCCGGTCCCCGATGCCAACAAGGCCGCATGCACACCATAACTACATGAGTAAGCCGGTTTTCCAAACTTGACACCATGTTTGGTTCGCACCCTAAGTCCCCATGTGAAAAAACCACCTTGCCCCACTCACGGTGCTTGTTTTCCGGAGGCAAATTTGCCCGCCTCTTGCTGCCGCAAAATCAGCACCGCCGGTCCCCGATGCCAACAAGGCCACAAGCACACCATAACTTCGTGAGTAAGCCAGTTTTTTGAACCTAACACCATGTTTGGTTCCCACCCTAATTCCCTATGTGAAAAAACCGCCTTGCCCCACTCGCGGTGCATGTTTTCCGTAGGCATACTTCCCCGCCTCTTGCTGCCGTGAAATCAGAACCGCCGGTCCCCAATGCCAATATGGCTGCAAGCACACCATAACTTATCGAGTAAGCCAGTTTTTCAAACATGACACCATGTTTGGATCCCACCCTAAGTCCTTGTGTGAAAATCTGCCTTGCCCCACTCGTGGTGCATGTTTTCTGGAGGCAAACTTCCCCGTCTCTTGCTGCCGCAAAATCAGCACCGCCGGTCCCCGATGCCAACAAGGCCGCATGCACACCATAACTACATGAGTAAGCTGGTTTTTCAAACCTGACACCATGTTAAGTCCCCATGTGAAAAAACTAATTTGCCCCACTCACGGTGCTTGTTTTTCGGAGGCAAATTTGCCTGCCTCTTGCTGCCGCGAAATCAGCACCGCCGGTCCCCGATGCCAACAAGGCCGCAAGCACACCATAACGTCACGAGTAAGCCAGTTTTTTGAACCTGACACCATGTTTGGTTCCCACCCTAATTCCTTATGTGAAAAAACCACCTTGCCCCACTCACGGTGCATGTTTTCCGCAGGCATACTTCCCCGCCTCTTGCTGCCGTGAATCAGCACCGTCGGTCCCTAATGCCAATATGGCCGCAAGCACACCATAACTTCGCGAGTAAGCTGGTTTTTCAAACCTGACACCATGTTTGGTTCCCACCCTAAGTCTTCATGTGAAAAAACCGCCTTGCCCTGTTCGTGGTGCAAGTTTTCTGGAGGCAAATTTCCCCGCCTCTTGCTGCCGTGAAATCAGCACCACCGGTCCCCGATGCCAACAAGGCCGCATGCACACCATAACTACATGAGTAAGCTACTTTTTCAAACCTGACACCATGTTTGGTTCCCACCCTAAGTCCCTATGTGAAAAAATTGCCTTGCCCCACTCGTCGTGCTTGTTTCCCAGAGGCAAATTTGCCCGCCTCTTGCTGTCGCAAAATCAGCACCACCGGTCCCCGATGCCCACAAGGCCGCAAGTACACCATAACTTCATGAGTAAGCCAGTTTTTTGAACCTGACACCATGTTTGGTTCCCACCCTAATTCCCTGTGTGAAAAAACTGCCATGCCCCACTCGCGGTGCATGTTTTCCGCAGGCATACTTCCCTGCCTCTTGCTGCCGTAAAATCAGCAACGCCGGTCCCCAATCCCAATAGGGTCGCAAGCACACCATAACTTTGCGAGTAAGCCGGTTTTTCAAACCTGACACCATGTTTGGTTCCCACCCTTAGTCCTCGTGTGAAAAAACCGCCTTGCCCCACTCGTGGTGCATGTTTTCTAGAGGCAAACTTCCCCGCCTCTTGCTACCGCGAAATCAGCGCCGCCAGTCCCCGATGCCAACAAGGCCGCATGCACACCATAACTACATGAGTAAGAAAGTTTTTCAAACCTGATACCATGTTTGGTTCCCACCCTAAGTCCCTGTGTGAAAAAACCGCCTTTCCCCAATCGCGGTGGCTGTTTTCCGGAGGAAAATTTGCCCGCCTCTTGCTGCCGCGAAATTAGCACCGCCGGTCCCCGAAGCCAACAAGGCCGCAAGCACACCATAACTTCACGAGTAAGCCAGTTTTTTGAACCTGACACCATGTTTGGTTCCCACCCTAATTCCCTGTGTGAAAAAACCGCCTTGCCCAACTCGCGGTGCATATTATTCGCAGGCATACTTGCCCGCCTCTTGCTGCCGTGAAATCAGCACCGCCGATCCCCAATGCCAATAGGGTCGCAAGCACACCATAACTTTGTGAGTAAGCCAATTTTTCAAACCTGACACCATGTTTGGTTCCCACCCTAAGTCCTTGTGTGAAAAAACCACCTTGCCCCACTCGTGGTGCATGTTTTCTGAAGGCTAACTTCCCTGCCTCTTGCTGCCATGAATTCAGCACCGCCGGTCCCCGATGCCAACATGGTCGCATGCACACCATAACTACATGAGTAAGCCAGTTTTTCAAACCTGACACCTCGTTTAGTTCCCACCTTAAGTCCCCATGTGAAAAAACTACCTTGCCCCACTCGCAGTGCTTGTTTTTCGGAGGCAAATTTGCCCGCCTCTTGCTGCCGCGAAATTAGCACCGCCGGTCCCCGATGCCAACAAGGCCGCAAGCACACCATAACTTCACGAGTAAGCCAGTTTTTTGAACCTGACATCATGTTTGGTTCCCACCCTAATTCCCTGTGTGAAAAAACCGCCTTGCCCCACTCACGGTTCATGTTTTCTGCAGGCATACTTCTCTGCCTCTTGCTACCGTGAACTCAGCACCGCCGGTCCCCAATGCCAATAGGGCCACAGCACACCATAACTTCGTGAGTAAGCCGTTTTTTCAAACCTGACACCATGTTTGGTTCCCACCCTAAGTCCTCGTGTGAAAAAACTGCCTTGCTCCACTCGTGGTGCATGTTTTCTGGAGGCAAACTTCCCTGCCTCTTGCTGTCGCGAATTCAGCACCGCCGGTCCCTGATGCCAACTAGGCCGCATGCACACCATAACTACATGAGTAAGCTGGTTTTTCAATCCTGACACCATGTTTGCTTCCCACCCTAAGTCCCCGTGTGAAAAAACCACCTTGCCCCACTCGCGGTGCTTGTTTTCCGGTGGCAAATTTGCCCGCCTCTTGCTGCCGTGAAATTAGCACCGCCCGTCCCCGATGCCATCAAGGCCGCAAGCACACCATAACTTCGCGAGTAAGCCAGTTTCTCAAACCTGACACCATGTTTGGTTCCCACACTAATTCCTTGTGTGAACAAACTGCCTTGCCACACTCACGGTGCATGTTTTCCACAGGCATACTTTCCTGCCTCTTGCTGCCGTGAAATCAGCACCGTCGGTCCCTAATGCCAATAGGGTCGCAGCACACCATAACTTTGTGAGTAAGCCAGGTTTTCAAACCTGACACCATGTTTGGTTCCCACCCTAAGTCCTCGTGTGAAAAAACTTCCTTGCCCCACTCTTGGTGCATGTTTTCTGGAGGCAAACTTCCCCGCCTCTTGCTGCCGCTAAATTAGCACCGCCAGTCCCCGATGCCAACAAGGCCGCATGCACACCATAACTACATGACTAAGCCGTTTTTTCAAACCTGACACCATGTTTGGTTCCCACCCGAAGTCCTCGTGTGAAAAAACTGCCTTGTCCCACTCGTGGTGCATGTTTTCTGGCGGCAAACTTCCCCGCCTCTTACTGCCGTGAAATCAGCACCGCCGGTCCCCGATGCCTACAAGGCCGCATGCACACCATAACTACATGAGTAACCCGGTTTTTCAAACCTGATACCATGTTTGGTTCCCACCCTAAGTCCCCGTGTGAAAAAATTGCCTTGTCCCACTCGCGATGCTTGTTTTCTGGAGGCAAATTTGCCCACCTCTTGCTGCCACGAAATCAGCACCGCCAGTCCTCGATGCCAACAAGGCCGCAAGCACACCATAACTTCACGAGTAAGCTAGTTTTTTGAACCTGACACCATGTTTGGTTCCCACACTAATTCCCTGTGTGAAAAAACTGCCTTGCCCCACTCATGGTGCATGTTTTCCGCAGGCATACTTTCCTACCTCTTGCTGCCGTGAAATCAGCACCGTCGGTCCCTAATGCCAATAGGGCCGCAGCACACCATAACTTTGTGAGTAAGCCAGTTTTTCAAACTTGACACCATGTCTGGTTCCCGCCCTAAGTCCTTGTATGAAAAAACTTCCTTGCCCCACTCGTGGTGCATGTTTTCTGGAGGCAAACTTCCCCGCCTCTTGCTGCCGATAAATCAGCACCGCCGGTCCCCGATGCCAACAAGGCCGCATGCACACCATAACTACATGAGCAAGCTGGTTTTTCAAACCTGACACCATGTTTGGTTCCCACCCTAAGTCCCCGTGTGAAAAAACGGCCTAGTCCCACTCGCGGTGCTTGTTTTCTGGAGGCAAATTTGCCCGCCTCTTGCTGCCGCAAAATCAGCACCGCCAGTCCTCGATGCCAACAAGGCCGCAAGCACACCATAACTTCATGAGTAAGCTATTTTTTGAACCTGACACTATGTTTGTTTCCCACCCTAATTCCCTGTGTGAAAAAACTGCCTTGCCCCACTCGTGGTGCTTGTTTTCCGCAGGCATACTTCCCCGCCTCTTGCTGCCGTGAAATCAGCACCGCCGGTCCCCAATCCCAATAGGGCCGCAAGCACACCATAACTTCGCGAGTATGCCAGTTTTTCAAACCTGACACCATGTTTGGTTCACACCCTAAGTCCTCGTGTGAAAAAACCACCTTGCCCCACTCGTGGTGCATGTTTTCTAGAGGCAAACTTCCCCGCCTCTTGCTGCCGTGAAATCAGCACCACCGGTCCCCGATGCCAACAAGGCCGCATGCACACCATAACTACATGAGTAAGCTGGTTTTTCAAACCTGAAACCATGTTTGGTTCCCACCCTAAGTCCCCATGTGAAAAAATCGCCATGCCCCACTGCGGTGCTTGTTTTCTGAAGGCAAATTTGACCACCTCTTGCTGCCGCAAAATCAGCAGCGCCGGTCCCTGATGCCAACAAGGCTGCAAGCACGCCATAACTTCATGAGTAAGAAAGTTTTCGAAACTGACACCATGTTTGGTTCCCACCCTAATTCCCCGTGTGAAAAAACCGCCTTGCCCCACTCGCGGTGCATGTTTTCCTAGGCATACTTCCCCGCCTCTTGCTGCCGTGAAATCAGCACCGCCGGTCCCCAATCCCAATAGGGCCGCAAGCACACCCTAACTTCGGGAGTAAGTCAGTTTTTCAAACCTGACACCATGTTTGGTTCCCACCCTAAGTCCTCGTGTGAAAAAACCACCTTGCCCCACTCGTGGTGCGTATTTTCTGGAGGCAAACATCCCCGCCTCTTGCTGCCGCGAAATCAGCACCGCCGGTCCCCGATGCCAACAAGGCCGCATGCACGCCATAACTACATGAGTAAGCCAATTTTTCAAACCTGACACCATGTTTGGTTCCCACCCTAAGTCCTCATGTGAAAAAACCGCCTTGCCCCACTCGTGGTGCATGTTTTCTAGAGGCATACTTCCCCATCTCTTGCTACCGCGAAATCAGCACCGCCAGTCCCCAATGCCAACAAGGCCGCATGCACACCATAACTACATGAGTAAGCCAGTTTTTCAAACCTGACACCATGTTTGGTTCCCACCCTAAGTCCCCGTGTGAAAAAACTGCCTTGTCCCACTTGCGGTGCTTATTTTCCGGACGCATATTTGCCCGCCTCTTGCTGCCGTGAAATCACCACCGCCGGTCCACGATGCCAGCAAGGCCGCAAGCACAACTTAACTTCACGAGTAAGCCAGTTTTTCAAACCTGACACCATGATTGGTTCCCACCCTAATTCCTTGTGTGAAAAAACTGCCTTGCCCCACTTGCGGTGCTTGTTTTCCATAGGCATACTTCCCCGCCTCTTGCTGCCGTGAAATCAGCACCGCCGGTCCCCAATGCCAATAGGGTCGCAAGCACACCATAACTTCGTGAGTAAGCCGGTTTGTCAAACTAGACACCATGTTTGGTTCCCGCCCTAAGTCCTTGTACGAAAAAACCACCTTGCCGCACTCGTGGTGCATGTTTTCTGGAGGTAAACTTCCCTGCCTCTTGCTGCCATGAAATCAGCACCGCCGGTCCTCGATGCCAACAAGGCCGCATGCACACCATAACTACATGAGTAAGCCATTTTTCAAACCAGACACCATGTTTGGTTCCCACCCTAAGTCCCCATGTGAAAAAACCACCTTTCCAAACTCACGGTGCTTGTTTTCCGGAGGCAAATTTGCGCGCCTCTTGCTGCCGCGAAATCAGCACCGAGCCAGTTTTTTGAACCTGACACCATGTTTGGTTCCCACCCTAATTCCCTATGTGAAAA
>JALGXP010000386.1:0-35415 GCA_023333625.1 Bothriochloa decipiens | reverse complement strand
GAACTCAGGACGCCTTGTCTCCAAGTTCTACATATTCAATACTGCTTCGATCTCAATCGGTTCACAGTCTCGGCTCCAAGGCTGAAAAATCTCAGGTTCTTGGTACAACAACCTCTGCATATCGATGGTCTATTGTCAAGTGTGGGAAGTGGGAACCCTCAAGATTGGAATGTTCTCACTTGGAGAAGCTTACAATGAGAACAGAAACGATGGTAGCATTCATCTCCTGCAATGTTGTAGGCTAACTAGATGCCTTGAAGTGTCTTTTGAAATTCCAAAGGTATGTTGTATGCATTTAGAGTGACAACCCATGAAAATGCTATCTTGTTCAATTATATGGATTTAATTTGCCTCAAAATTGTTAAAAGGATAAACTAAACTTCCACATAGTCTGATATTTATTTTTTGTCGACAATGTTTTATTTTCTAGTTTCTCATTTATGTGTTGCTTTATCCTTTTTGATCAGACAGAGGAACAAACCGTTGACATAATCAAAGGCAGGATTCCACCACTTCCTTATTTGACACACTTAACAGTTCATATTAAACTGTGGGAACTACATTCGATTGGACCTGGTGTAGCATGTCTCCTTGCACAATGCATCAATATTAAATATCTCAGCCTAAGGTTATGCTACATCCTTGCAAAGGTGAGAAACATGTTCTTCCATCAGTCCATATATACTAATTGGTTTGAGTTTGTGTTTACATTGTAATCCCTTCCGGAATAATAATGCATATATCCTACCACAGTCTTTTACTGTAGATGAACCTATCAAAATTGGATCTCTTATGTGATAATAACTCGTCATTGGAAATCCCATGAATTCTCCTTATTAGCTCATCTCCAGGAAGTAGAGTTCAAGAGGTTGTTGGGAACTGATTGTGAATTTCAGTTCATTCAATCCATACTGACAAAGGCAACATGAATTCAGAAGGTAACTATTAGTTTCGACCAATTCTACTGGCTCAAAGGCAGGAAACATGCTTTTATGCTTATGCCACCATTAGACGGTGGGTTGTGGACTACTTGCAAGGATACTGGGTTAACGTACAAGTGGAGACGCTGCCTATGAGTGGAGACTATAGAGAATAGTAGAGAGTTTGTTTGGATGGCTTCAGATGCTCTGTAAATTCGTGCAGCAAGTTATGTCATAAATTTGACTTGGCCTTTATTGTGGATTGTTTTTGCGATGTTTACTCATCAGTCACATCATTGTCTGGTTTGTCTTAACAAGTGCAAGTCAATTGATTCTTTGAGCTTGATCAGGCCCTCTGTGATAGGGCTTAAAACAAATACATGAAGATGACATCTTCTGTCATGTGGGGACGCACCTACACCAGGCGCCACAGGGCGCGAGACGTGCGCCGAGCAGCGGAGGAGAGCCACAACTAGTTCAGCGGCGAACGCATGACGCGTGCGGAGGAGAGCCACGACCAGTCCAGTGGCGAACGCACAACGCGCGCGGAGGAGAGCCGCGAGGAGGGGCACGACCAGATCGGTGGCTAAGTTTAGAAGTCAAGATTAGTTTCTGTTTTCCATTCCCTTCATGCAACGAGCACTAGGCTCCGGTTGGTTGTTCTGTTTTCCATTCCCTTCATGCAAGGAGCACTAGGCTCCGGTTGGTTGAGGCCTTTGGCCTATATTATTGTAACCACACATTTGGTTGAGGTTAAGCAAGAATTGTTATCGTCTAAACCTTTCTCCCTCTCAACTTTCTAAGCCTACAGTGGAGGGGTAAACCTCCGGAGAAGACGGACCGTGGCTACGAACTCCGTAGCCAGGGGCAGCTACCCTAGGACCCAAGGTCCTTGACAACCTGGTATCACGGTCTCATCGATCCTCGCCTTCCGCAACCACCGCACCATCAACCACACAACCAGTCGCCGCAAACTCTAGCCCACCACCAGTTCCACCGCCAGCCGTCGCAACCATCGTCCCACTACCAGCCGCCGCCACCGCATCCTCCTCCAACCACTCCATGGGAGACGATCTCAAGGCATCCATCGAAGCCCTCACCAAGAACGTGGCGAACGCCAAGTCCATCGAGGCGAACGCCAAGGCGATCGTTGATCTCTCCCTATCCAGTTCGTCGTCCTCCGGCACGCGATCGGGCTCCGATGAGCATCACCAAGATCGGCCACCCAAGCACTGGTGCCCCGACATGGTGCTAGGCGTACGACTGGTGCTAGGCACCCAGTGGATGGCCGCCCTGGGACGCATCGCGTGGGACGTCTCCACCCACACCCTGTCATTCCAGCGCGACGGGCGGGACGTCTGCTGGTCCGGCGTGGCAACCCCCGACGCGCCAATAGTCCACGCTATGACCGCAGACGGCTCTCTCCTGGACGGGCTGCTAGACTCCTTCACCGACGTCTTCGCTGAGCCCACGGGTCTGCCTCCTCAACGCGGCCGCGACCACGCCATCGTCCTCAAGCCTGGCACGTCACCGGTGGCTGTCCGGCCGTATCGGTACCCGGCGGCCCACAAAGATGAGCTGGAGCGGCAGTGCGCCACCATGATCGAACAAGGGATTGTCCGCCGCAGCGACTCATCCTTTTCTTCATCGGTCCTCCTCGTCAAGAAAGCTGACGGCGCGTGGCGGTTCTGCGTCGACTACAGGGCGCTGAACGCGCTCACCGTCAAGGACGCGTTCCCCATCCCAGTCGTCGACTAGCTCCTCGACGAGCTCCATGGTGCGCGCTTCTTCACCAAGCTCGACTTGCGGTCGAAGGGGCGCATGCGCCTAGAGGATGTCCACAAGACCGCGTTCCGCACTCATGATAGCCTCTACGAGTTCTTGGTCATGCCGTTCGAGCTGTGCAACGCTCCGACTACATTCCAAGCACTCATGAATGATGTACTCCGGTCCTTTCTTCGCCGATTTGTCCTTGTCTTTTTTGACGTTATTTTGATCTATAGCAAGACATGGGCAGACCATCTTCGCCACCTTCCTGTCGTCCTATCAACTCTATGGCTGCACCGACTCTTCATCAAGCGCTCCAAGTGTGCCTTTGGCGTTGACTCCGTGGCATACTTGGGCCACATCATCTCCGCCACCGGGGTCGCCATGGATCCGGCAAAGGTGTAGGCCATTCGCGACTGACCTCAACCGCGTTCGGCGCGTGCGGTGCGTGGCTTCCTTGGCTTGGCGGGCTACTACCGCAAATTCGTCCACAACTATGGCACCGTGGCCGCGCCCTTTCCCCGCCCTCCTAAAGAAGGACGGGTTCGCCTGGACTGTGGCAGCGACCGCGGCGTTCGACGCTCTCAAGGCCGCGGTATCCTCGGCACCGATCCTCACCATGCCGGACTTCACCAGGCCGTTCACTGTGGAGTGTGACGCCTCCTCCCACGGTTTCGGCGCGGTCCTCATTCAAGACGGCCACCAAATCGCCTTTTTCAGCAGGCCCGTCGCGCCACGCCATCGCACCCTCGCCGCGTACGAGCGGGAACTCATCGGCCTAGTGCACGCCGTCCGGCACTGGAGGCCATACCTATGGGGCCGCCACTTCACTGTCAAGACCGACCACTATAGTCTCAAATACCTTCTGGACCAGCGGCTGGCGACCATTCCCCAACACCATTGGGTGGGGAAACTGCTCGGCTTCGATTTCCAGGTGGAGTACAAGCCCGGCGTGATGAACACCGTGGCGGACGCGCTGTCTCGCCGTGACACAGTCGACGACGCCACTGTTCTCGCGCTGTCCGCACCGCGGTTTGACTTCATCGAGCGCCTTCGTCAAACACAAGACATCGACCACGCGCTGGTGGCCATCAAGGACGAGATCGGCACGGGCGCGTGCGACGAGCCGTGGTCCATCACTGATGGCATGGTGCTGTTCGCCGGGCACCTGTACATTCCCCCGGCGTCACCGCTACTCCAAGAGATCATGATGGTCGTCCATGAGGAGGGACATGAAGGCGTCCAACGCACGCTTCACCGGCTTCGTCGCGACTTCCACTTCCCTAACATGAAGCAACTCGTGCAGGACATGGTGCGGGCGTGTGGGGCGTGCCAACGCTACAAGGCTGAGCATCTGCACCCAGCAGGTCTCCTCTTTCCCTTGCCAGTACCGCAAGGCATTTGGACGGACATCGCACTGGACTTCATCGAAGCGCTTCCCCGGGTCCGTGGCAAGTCCGTCATCCTGACAGTGGTGGACAGGTTCAGCAACTATTGCCACTTCATTCCCTTGGCACATCCGTACTCGGCCGAGTCCGTCGCCCAAGTATTCTTCGCCAAGATCGTTCGTCTACACGGCGTACCACAGTCCATGGTATCGGACCACGACACGGTCTTGACCTCCGCGTTTTGGCGCCAGCTCATGCGGCTGGTGGGCACCAAGCTCCACATGACCACCGCGTTCCACCCCTAGTCCGATGGGCAATCAGAGGCCGCAAACCGCGTCATCATCATGTACCTGCGGTGCCTGACTGGGATCGGCCACGCCAGTGGCTGTGGTGGCTTCCTTGGGAGGAATTCATCTTCAACACCGCCTACCAGTCCTCGCTGCGTAACACCCGTTTCGGGTCGTCTATGGACGCGACCCCCCTCCATCCGGTCATACAAACCAGGGGACACCAGGGTGGCCGCGGTCGCCAGAAGCATGCAAGAGCGCGAAGAGTTCTTGGCGGACATCCGCTATCGCCTGGAACAAGCGCAGGCCACCCAGAAGAAGCACTACGACAAGTCGCACCGCTCCGTCTCCTGTCAAGTGGGGGACTAGGTCCTACTACGCCTTCGCAAGTGCGCCGGTGTCTCTGCCCCACACGGTCACCGGCAAGCTGAAGCGGCGGTACTTCGGCCCCTATCGCGTCACGGAGTTGATCAATACGGTGGTTGTCCACCTTGCTCTGCTGCCCCGAGCTCGCCTACACGATGTTTTCCACGTCGGGCTCCTCAAGAAGTGGCACGGGACACCACCTGACACCCCCCTCTGCTGCCCAACATGCATCATGGAGCGGTGGTCTGTGAGCCTGAGCAAGTCATCAAGTCTCGCTTGGCCCGTGGGGTGCGCCAGGTTCTAGTTCAATGGAAGAGGACCTCTGCAGCTTCAGCTATGTGGGAGGATAGCTCGAGGACGAGCTGCCTCTCGACGGAGGGGAGATGTCATGTGGGGACGAACCTACACCAGGCGCCGGAGGGCGCGAGACGTGTGCCGAGCAGCGGAGCGTGCGGCGCACGCGAAGGAGAGCCGCGACCAGTTCAGCGGCGAACGCATGACGCGCGCGGAGGAGAGCCGCGACCAGTCCAGCGGCGAACTCACAACGCGCGCGGAGGAGAGCCACGAGGAGGGGCACGGCCAGATCGGTGGCTAAGTTTAGAAGTCAAGATTAGTTTCTGTTTTCCATTCCCTTCATGCAACGAGCACTAGGCTCCGGTTGGCTGTTCTGTTTTCCATTCCCTTCATGCAAGGAGCACTAGGCTCCGGTTGGTTGAGGCCTTTGGCCTATATTATTGTAACTGCACATTTGGTTGAGGTTAAGCAAGAATTGTTATCGTCTAAACCTTTCTCCCTCTCAACTTCCTAAGCCTACGGCGGAGGGGTAAACCTCGCCGAAGAAGACGGACCGTGGCTACGAACTCCGTAGCCAGGGGGCAGCTACCCTAGGACCCGAGGTCCTTGACATCTTCATATATACGATATTTCTAGTATTACTGATTTCACTTCTCTGAAAGTATTTGGCGGAGAAGAATAACCCTAGTTGTACTTATATTTCTGATTGGAGGAAGTATTTGTTTGTACCCTGGAAAGGTTACAATTTGTTTGGTACCTTGCATATCGGGCCGAAGAGTTCTCTCTACTGAAATGTGGGCACATATGCCCAAACCTGGTCCAGACTCACAAGTACAAACATGATGCATAGCAGCTAATGATTGATAGTCTCCATCATTGTCCACTAACCTAACCCCCCTTAAACCTTTTTGCACTTTGGTTGCACGATTCCAGTACACTTTGTTTGTTTTCCATCATTTTGATGAAGTGATGAGAATTCCCAGGAAAAAGCATGAAAATATTTATATTTGAATCATTAGATGCTCAAACATGTTAGAAATTATGTTAGTGTGGAACATTGATAAAAAAGCATGTATCAATATGTTAGATATCCATCTCTGTTTGCCCCACAAATCGATAAAAGCATGTCAGATATTCATCTCTATTTATTGATCCAAAACTCAGAAGAAAAAGAATTACACATGGTACAGACACCTGCATCGCCATGTATTGACTCCTAGGATATACAGCCCCGATTGTACAAAAAGAGAAGAAAACAAAAGGAAAGTCTTCTTCGGCAATGTAAGAATGTTAAGGATGTAAGGAAAGGCCATGTTAGGATGCAAGGAAAACACAATTAAGATGATCTGAGAATTGTTGTAAGGATGTACAAAAAGAGAAGAAAACAATTGTGTAAGAATTGTTGTAAGAATGTAAGGAAAGGCCATGTTAGGATGCAAGGAAGAGAACGGTAATGATCTGAGACCTAAAATTGTGTTATCTCAGTATATATCGTTCGTGGTTTCAAAACTATTTGTTTTCAGCGTGAAGAAGGAACTCGCAAAGGAACGGAGACTATTAACAGATTAACTTACCGTATTTTGTGTGGTTGGCAACAAGATCATACTTGATCGCAAACATATCCACGAAGACTATCGTCGAGCTTTTCAGCGTCAAACGCAGCTCGTCCAGGGCTTCGCTCAGCAAAGAGTTGAACTTCTTGCAGACATTGTTGATGGTCGAGATGCACCCATTCTGATCAAGGTCACTGTCATCATCCCTCGGCATAGCAAGCTTCTGAGGCATGCATCCCAACGCTCCCGTGCCATGTATCCAGAACTTCCTGGCCCCGTTCTTGTGCAGCCTCTGCAGTTTTATTTGTTTGCAAGGATACAACGATTAGTTATTACGGAATGAATAAATAGCGTGTAAAAAGATTCTTGAAAGGAAATGCTAGTAGTCGGAGTTCAGAGATCATCAGATGAAGTAGAATCCATGTACCTCGATGGCTTTCTTGATTTCAGCAATTACAGGGGGAAGCTTTTCGAGCATTGTATGGTAGGGCAAGTGGAGAACACCGTTGATGTCATTGTGCCCGGGCTCCGCCGGTCTGCCGCGATGGCCGCGGCTTCCCCCTTCTCCACCGCCGCCGCCGTAGCGTAGTTCTCCAACGGCCCCGCCTCCACCCCGGTACGTCTCCCTGTCCCCCAATCGGTTCTCGGCTTCTGTCTGATTACGCTCGCCCGCTGGACTGACCGCGCGTCCCGCTTCTCGCCTCCCCTCCCATCAAGCAATAGGCAAGCAGGCATATATACATAACAAACGGGTGCCTCCTTCACCAAACCAGACAAAATCGGGGGCACCAGGATGATCATAAGCCTACCGTTGTCATTCAGCACCAGCAAATCACTGTGACGCTTCCATGACACACTTAGGATATGCTACTACCTACTAGGAGTATATACAAAAGGAGGGCCATTACATGATTACATCAGGTGTGGGCCTGTATGGCTGGGACAAGACAGCGATCTCCAACAGCTCCTTTTTTTTCATCCCCCGGCTGGAGATGCTCGTGCTCAAGCTCCGCGGCACGGTCGAGGTGTCCGAGAAGAATGCATCAGGAGCGCCTCGCTGCTGGAGTTGCGCGACATGCTGAGGGAGGCCGCGGGCCGCCGCGGAGAGCCAAGCCGTCGTCCTCGACTTCCAGCGCCGAGCCAGAAGCCACGGGGAGGAGGAGGACGGCGAGCCGGCGTCAACGAGCGCGCCAGGCCAGCAGCAACCCGCCGACAACATGGAGGCTATAAGATTTGATGGCCCGGTCCAATTCGACATCCAGCCCAAGAAATGTGCACGTTTGGCGGCCCAGCAAGGAGCCCAGGAGCCTAGCTCCAGAGCTCGGCGCCCCCCTTTCCCTGGCTCACTGCGTGACGCCCTCTCTCGTCTCGACTGCCGTGGCGAGCGGCGGCGCTGACCGCCAGCAAGCACGAGAAATTATGAAATAATATGACCGGTATTCGCATGATGACCCGCAATTTGTAAGCCTTATAAAATATGACCTTTTTACTGTTTGAGACACGCAAAAAAACCAAACTGCCCCTCCTCATCTTCTTGCTTCCTTTCTTCCTCGTGACGCACCGGCGGGCCAACGGCCGAGCACTCCAACACCATGTCCCGATGGGCGAGCAACCCGGTGGCAGCAAGATCCGGCGACGACGCTCGCACACGGCAAGGCGGCGGCGCACCCGGCGAGGAGGCTGTGCCCGCACCCGGCTGCGGTGGTGCTGGCGCTCGGACCTGGCAGACAGCGGGCGGCGGACATCAGAGGTCGGGCGGCAGCTCGCGACGCGACTCGCGTCTCGCGGCGCGAGGAGAAAGCTGGGTCGCGGAAGCGGCGGCTGTGGGCGCATCTCCTGGCTGGGCGGCGGACGGCGGACGGCGTCCGAACATGGCTGGGCGGCGGACGGCGTCGAGCGGCGTCGAGCAGCAGACGGCGCCGGGTGATGGAGGTCGGGCCGCGTTCGGAACGAAACAAAGGAAAATAGAGAGGGGCAACATTGTCTTTTTTTTACTAAAGACTAAATTTCATAACAATTCGCAGTAACTAAGTCATATTTGATAAGGATTACGAATTCCGGACGTGACATGCTAATATTGGGTCATATTTCTCAGCAAGCACGCCGGCCGCGGCCCGTGGTTCCTCGCCTCCTGCTTGCATTCGTGACCGACGGCCTAATCATCTACCTTCCCTTCCCTTCGCCGCCGCCATGTCGCGCCTCCAAAATCGCCTCCTCCCTCTGCTCCGCGCCGCCTCCTCGCTACCCTCCCCGATCCACCCCCGCGCGTGCCACCACCTCCTCCTCTCCACCTCCACCATACCCGCGCCCTTCTCCCTCGAGGAATACCTCGTCGCGTCCTGCGGCCTCGCCCCAGCCCAAGCCCGCGAAGTCTCCAAGAAGGCGTCCCGCGAGATATACACTGGATCCAGGAGATCGCTAGATGAGCTCTCCTACTCCCGCCTCAACTCCGCCTCCAACCCCAATGCCATCCTCGCGCTGCTCTCCAGCGCTGGCCTGTCCCGCGCCGACATCGCCGCCGCCGTATCCGCGGACCCACTGCTCCTCCGCGCTTCCGTGAATCTCATCGGCCCCCGCCTTCACGCTCTCCGCGATCGCGTAGGTCTGTCTACTCCCCAGATCGCAAGCTTCATCCTGGTCGCATCACGCGCTCTCCGCTCGCGCGACGTCGTTCCCAAGCTTGAGTTCTTCATCTCCTTCTTCGGCTCGTTTGATCGGGTCCTGGCGGCTGCAAAGCGGAACTGGAACCTCTTCAAGGTGGGCCTTGAGAAGATAATCAAGCCCAACATAGTTTTGTTTCGTCAATGCGGTGTTCTGGACATTGCTAAAGTGTGTTTTCACAACCCATGGGTGCTTACCTTCCAACCGGAACGCGTGAAAGAGTTCTTGCTGCGGGCCAAAGAACTTGGGGTGCCTCCTACTTCCCGGATGTTTAGCCACGCAGTGGCTGTTAGCAGCAGTCTCTCCAAAGAGAAGGTTGCTGCCAAGCTTGAGTTCTTGAAAAGCACTCTTGGTTGTTCCGAGTATGAGGTTTCCATTGCAGTGTCCAAGCAGCCACAAGTATTAGAATTATCTAACGAGAATATTGGATGCAAGATTGAGTTCCTACTCAACGAGGCTGCAATGGAGCCACAATATATTGTTGAAAGGCCTGTTCTGCTCTTATACAGCCTGGAGAAGCGGCTTGTGCCCCGGCATTATGTCATGAAGGTCCTGCTGGAGAAGGGATTGCTGAATAGCAATATGAGCTTTTCCAATTTAGCTATCTATGGAGAGGAGACATTCAAATCAAAGTTCATCGAGTGTCACATGGACTCTGTTCCTGACCTTGCAGATGCTTATGCTGCAGCTCGTGCTGGTATTGTGTCCTCTAAAGTCTAATTTTAGCATCTCTTATGTGTTTTAGAGTGGTGGAACTTAACTCATGCTCATTAGCAGTTGTGTAGGCTTTTTCGATTTGCAAGGGAACCACTAGTGATATCTGACTCATCATACATAGTTCAAGTTTAAGCTAGTATTATTTGTGAAGGGGCTGGGTTTGACTTTGATCCTTAAGGTGCATGTTTTGTTAGTTTCTTCTTCTGCCTAGTACATGGCTGAAGATTATCCATAACTGCTAGAATGGACTGATTAGATTATTTTGGCTAACCCTAGAGGGTAGCAATATAGTGTCATACATGGGCCTCATGGGCCTAACACTCAATACTCTAACACCCCCCCGCAGTCTGAACTTCCGGCGCAGCAGAGTTACAGACTGGACATGAAAAGAAGCACACACACGAGCCCCCCCCTCCCCCCCCACAGACGCAACTAGCCACCGGTGACATTGAGGCTGGAGCGAAACTCGGTGAAGGTCGAGGACGAGAGACCCTTGGTGAAGATGTCGGCGAACTGGGAGGTGGTTGGGACGTGAAGGACCCGAACAACGCCAATGGCAACCAAGTCCCGGACGAAGTGCAAGTCGATCTCCACGTGCTTGGTCCGCTGGTGCTGAACGGGGTTGTTGGAGAGGTATACGGCGCTGATGTTGTCGCAGTAGACAAGCGTGGCTATGGCGAGGGGGCTGTGGAGCTCGGCGAGGAGCTGCCGGAGCCAGGAAGCCTCCGCCACGCCGTTAGCGACAGCACGGTACTCCGCCTCGGCACTGGAGCGGGAGACCACCGGCTGGCGCTTGGACGACCAGGACACCAGGTTGCCGCCCAGGAAGACAGCGTAGTCGGAGGTGGAGCGCCAAGTGTCCGGACATCCGGCCCAGTCAGCGTCAGTGTAGACGACGAGCTCGGAGGAGGAAGACCGGTGAAGGAGCAAGCCGTAGTCGACACTGCTACGGAGGTAGCGGAAGAGGCGCTTGAGAGCAGTGAGGTGGGGCTCTCGAGGAAGGGAAAGCCCCCGTGCCCGCCTGCAGGCCCCGCCCGGCAGCAGCGACGACGGCGGCCACGGCGTCTGCGCCCTCATCGGAAGTTCCGCCTGCGCCGGCGCCGGCCGCGCCGGGGGCCGCGCCGGCCGCGCCTGGAGTCGCGCCGGCCACGAGGAGGAGAGGAGCCGCAGCAGCAGCGGCGGCCCATGAGATGGGGCGCGCGCCGGCGGCCTGGAGAGGGGAAGAAGGGAGAGGAGGGAAGGAGGAAGAGGAAGGAGGGCAGGGCGGCGGCTGCAGGCAGGGAGAGGGTGGGAGGGAGAGAAGGAAACCCTAGGCTCTGATTACCATGCTAGAATGGACTGATTAGATTATTTTGGCTAACCCTAGAGGGTAGCAATATAGTGTCATACATGGGCCTAACACTCAATACTCTAACAATAACTTTACTTTTCTTCTCTGAATGAATTAGTCCTTGCGGTAGAGCTGATTAAGCTAATTGGAATTTGACAGTATTAGCTTTTGGTTTTGTCCAACCATTTTTTTATCAGTATGGCATTTTTTTTATTCCAACTGATGTTTTACGTTGATGTCACTAACTGAATGGATTATTTTTGTTTCTGCTGATGCTAAGATTGTTTGAGACTGAAACTAAACTAGTAGTTTGAGGTAGCAGCCGAAATCACTATTGAGAAGAAATTATTTATGAAACAATTGGGTAATATCAATGTTCTGGGCCAACAAAATATTCTTGATTTCTTTTTAATGTGTTTTGGGTGCCATGGAGGGATGGACCTTTGCCAATGTACCAAAGATGGTTGTATGTTTCGCTAGTAAGGCAATGATATCCTAACAGCTGAAAATAAATGCCATGTTGTTAGGGAGATGATTTCATATGAGAGGGTATGTATTTGTTGTTATTTGACTATTTTTCTCCTATAAGATATATTGAGAGAATATGTCCCTTTTATACTGTCTTGATTTTTTTTTTTGATAAGTCGACGGAGGGGGAGAGAATCCCCCACCTGAGATTATATTGATTCAGTGGCCCTCATGACCAAATGTTTGGAATACATAGAAGTACATAGTTCAATGTTCAAAGCTAGCCATGGAGTTTACATTGCGGCAATACTGTCTTGATTTGGCTGCGTAATATTAGGGAAATTGATCTTTGGTATATAGAGAGTATGCCTCTTCTAGAAATAAGCCCATCAAACAAGGGAACCAATTGTTGTAAATCTATCGGGCTGTTTGGCGGTTGATTTCCACAGTCGATAAATGTTCTGTTGTGAGAGAAAAACATTATACCATGACTAATAAGTTCAGGCGAGCATGTCTAGTTTTGTGATTTTAAGTATGTGCATGATAAATAGTTGGCATGATGCTATTTATAAGCTGGTTGCTTCCATAGGTCACAATGTATTATGAGTTTACATCATTTATGTGTTGATCACTAAGCAGGATCACAAGCCGATCTCTGCAGTCACTCAGGTTTATATAGCAGTGCGAGTGCATTCAGTGGTCCCTAAACATCCATGTCCTAGGTTAAGGTTACAAATTCATGAACATTTTTTTTTTCAACAAGATTCATGAACAATTGGACTCAGTAAATGCAAACTCTTACACACAGGGGAAAAAAATACTGAACCAATGGCTCATGATGTATTTCCGTTTTAAGCAGTCCAGACAGGTCCCACAAATGGTCAGAGACTGAGTTATCCTTGTTGTTCAATGAAGCTCCTAAAACCTTCCATGTTGAGAAACAACGGACAAACCTCAAAGATTTGCAGAAGCTCCCAGGAAACAAACTTTAGGAACTTAGTTGCTGTTTCTGCGTGTAACATCATGCAATCCTAAACGAGGATGGATTAAGGTACTAGAGGACAACTAAAACCATGTTGAAATATTTGAGGTCCATGGCACACAAACATTAAATACAAATCGAGGATCATTTGTTGGCCCTTACGACATTGAATTACCCAATTGTTTCATAGAGAGTTTCATCTCAGTAGTGATTTCGGCGCTACCTGAAACTACAATATTACCCAATGTTCTCATACAATATTATTAGCATCATTAGAGAGAAGAAAAAAAAACAATCCTTCAAGACCTACATAAAACATCAGTTGGAATAAAACATAATGTCACACTGATAAAAATTGGTTGCGCAGAAGGAGAAAAACTAATACTGTCAGTCTAATTAGCTTAATAAGCCAGCTGAACGGTTGTCTATTTGGCTGGTAGGTGGTAAGAGAAACACGTGTTTATTGCTGAGCCGGATCACAAGCCAGTCTCTGCAGACAATCATGCTCTTTTGGTCATCTGGATTAGCAGGATGTTTGTGGCCGCATGCAGTAGCCCTTCGTCAGGCCATGAGGAATCATTGGCAGTTGCCATCAGAATCTTATCAGGACTGGGCTAATTGTTTTTATGCTGCTGAAGTGCATCCCCGTTCATTGCTAGTTCTGTCCAACATCCGTGTCCGTCGACGGATTTCCAGGGCTGGGACTGGCTCGCACCGTCCGCGCAGGTACCTCTCCATCGCTTGGGCGTGAATAGATGCAGCAACCATTTGAGTAGATACAAGCAACAAAACAAATGGTTGCTGCATCTATTCACGCCCGTACAAGGCCTGTATTGTTTTTTTTTTTGAGTAAAGGCCTGTATTGTTGGGAGCAGGCTGCATAGAGAGGTTGGAGAGAAATCAATCACGCCTGTACGGCAGGCACTACAAGAATCTAGCTTTTCATTAACATAGAAAATAAACAAGTGATACAAAAATTCGAGATCAAAGAACACTAGGACAGCCACCCAGCAGCTGAAGATTTCACAAGTTAATAATGGTTGAAGACAAGTTTGCTCCAATTAATTAGAAGGGAAAGACAACATCTACAGCCCATGGTCAATGCACCATCGCATGCACAAGTAAAATGGAACTTTGGTTGGAACAAAACAAAAAGACAGTTTCATCCACTGCGTTTTATTTCATGCATTCTGATTTTGCCGTAAAGAGAAGACTTGGGACCATGTCTATCAGCAGCTTAGGGAAGTGTTCTCTGGTAGAGTGGAAGGGCTCCCAGTGCTTCACGCTCGGCATTTTCCTTTTTCACCTGCAAGAAATGTGCCATATCAAACAATAGCTACTTCTCGTATGAATTCAGACAAAATAAAAATGGGAAATAAAATAACTTCGATGCTCAAGTCTGAAAAAACAAGAACTTTGCATCATAGTGCTAATTAACAGCTTGAGCTAAGGAGTTTCTTAAATAGTGACACATCCAATTGCATGTATCCAGATAAAATTCTACTCCTAGAATCACATAAAAATCATGTTAAGTTGCAATATTGTTTACAAAATGGTTATTGTACACAATATTAGAAGTACACCAAATATACATTGCCCAAGAATTTGTGAAAGCTACAATTTCTATCAGTTTGCAAAAGTAAAGGAATCAGTAAGAGGAGTAAAGGCCATGGAGCCACACCAGAACAAATCGTGATATCTAAGCTGAGATGAAATTTATCATTGGATGTCATCACACAATATGATAATGATTAATGAACCACTTCATATCAATGGCTTAACGCTTAATACTCCATCCAATCCAAAATATATTGCAATGCACATTTTCCCTGATTCTTCCATGTCTACCCCTAGTTAAATGCTAACTAATCAATGAAGCAGACTTGCCAGTTGCAGCCTTGTTAAATCTAGCAACGACTGAAAGGAAATACACTCCCAACCTTAATTCTTATCATGTAGATTAGCTCCCTTGTATGAATGAAAAAGAGGGAGTGGAGTGACTCTAGTGCAAAGGCATGTGAAATGCCAATGGTATGCAGTAAAAAGATTCTTACCAGAGCCAACATGTCACTCAAATATCCTCTGAATGGAACCTGCTGTGCCTGTACAAAAAAGGTAAATGTTTCACAATGTGTAAGTTTACAAGGTTATATTAAACAATATTTTATGACACTGTAAGCATTACATGATGTGGAGAGAGTATCCGAACACAAAACTCAAGTCCATAGAGAAGAAAATTCAAGAACAGATACTCCCTCCATTCCAAATTATAAGATGTTTCGGCTTTTCTAGATTTATAGCTTTTGCTATGCACTTTGGTATACCATATGTTTAGATACATAGTAAAAACAATGTATCTAAAAAAATTTAAACGTCTTATAATTTGGAACGGAGGGAATAACTGATAACATCTGATTGTACACATTGGAAATTCATATAACTTTTAAATGAATAAAAGGCTTTACATACTCCCTCTATTTTAACAATGTTGGCATTAAGCTTTGTCCTAAGTCAAATGTCCCTAACTTTGACCAATCTATAATACCAAAGAAATGTACTCTAAGGCATCTCATGGTGGAATAGTGAAACTAAGCTCATGCTGTAAATGTTGGTGTATTTTTATATACAAATTTGGGTTAAAGAAATATGACATAGAACAACTACAATGGCCTCAATTTTGGAATCGAAGGAGTGCATAACAATATCTGCAAGGCTGAAGAGTAGGAACAAAATTCAGATTCAGCATGCACCTAAACAGCTAAGTAGAACAGCATGCACCTAAACAGCTAAGTAGAACATCGTCAAGGCAAAATGTAGGATGAGCATGGACATTAATCTAAATCAACAAAAAGAAATTCTCAACCCAAAATGGTGCACTGAATTAAAAAAAAACAAAAAATGCCTGAATAACCGAAACAAACTCCCTCCTAGCCAATGACTACATTTGGAGACTGCATATATACAGACAGACTTGTCATCCATAAAAAATCCTTGAATCGATCTGCCCATCAGCCTGAAAGCAAATGCTACAATAACAAAAGAATCCTGGATTCAAATTGCTACCATAAACAAAAGAATCCTGGAATCAATTTGCCTATCAGCACGAAGGCATGTGGTCTCCTAAATTCCTAAAACAACCACATCATCACCCTAATGCTTACTTCAAAGTTCAATCTCATCTCTCACCAGAACTTAGTTGAAGTGACCCTATTCAGAATCATTGGCCTCTTTTAAAACTCCCGGCAAGTTGAACCATTTGAATCACAGGTACGTACAACCCAAACACACAAACGGAAACATTTCACCTGACATGCAATCATCCGCAATATTACACCGATAATGAGTCACGTCAGTAGCTGTTTGCAGTAGTGCCACCTATAGAACCTATCTTATGCAACCTCGGACGCTACCGTCACAACAACCACGACCATAATACGACTCGAGAGATCTAGATCAAGGGGAAATGAAGGGGCAAGAACCTGAAGGTGCTCGGGGAGGTACTGGTGCTTCATGGAGAGGTCCATGGAGCGCTTGAGGCGCTGGATGCGGGCGTCGACCACCTCCCTAGGCAGCCTCCCGAGCGCCTCCTTGATGTCCAGGTCGAAGTAGGGGTCGTACAGGTCGTCGTACCTCAGCCCTGTCGGATCGGATCACCGGATCACACGCGCGCAGCAGATCCGAAGCACACCGCCAGTCAGATCAACGGAACAAGAAGCAAAATGGCGAAACCGAAAGGGGAACCCGACAGAGGATCGAGGCCGTCTCGGATCCGGGATTACCGTATTTCCTGAGGCGCGAGGAGACGGCGTGCATGTGGAGGCGCGCCAGAGGGTTGCGGCGCGGGTTCACAATCAAGTTCGCCAGCGCGTTCATCATCGACGACATGGTGGCGGCGCCGGTGCCGGGAACCTCTTCCTCGTCTTGTGTGGCGGCGGACGCGGTGGTCCTTCACCCTCCCTCGCTTTTGGGGAAGAGAAGAAGAGGAGCGGTGGTGGGCGTGCGTGTGTGCGTGGACGAGGTCTCGGGCCCGGGGGCCTTTGGGGACTAAATGGGCTGGATACTAATGGCCGGCCCACACAGAAGCATTTGTGGCCTTATGGGCTTTCCCATCGTTTCCGTTGCCTTGCTTTCCGATCCGTCGTGTTCGGTTTGGGAAATCCTCTGCGGTGGCTACGATCGCAGCGCAAATGGAGAGTCGCCGCTCCGATCTCGCCCGCGCCGCTGGCGGCTGCCGACGATCCGGTGAAGCACCCTCTCCATTTTTGGCGAGCGAGGGGCGAGAGACTGTTGAGATGGAGGCCGCGAGCGCATGGACCGGTGAAAAGAGACCCAAGATCCAAAGCACACCTACAACTCCTGGGGATCTCGGCAACACTACAAACGATCATACCGAGCGTTCTTCTGGCGAGATTGCCCACGGACAAGAACAACAAGATGAAATCGAAGGCTGGGATGACACCAAGCTCAGCAAGGAGATCGATGGTTTGCGCAGGTGGATGCATGAAACGTCCCAAGATGAGGATTATGCTTCTGCTTACGACGATGAGCTTTGGGCTGAATTCGACGAGGAGCAGCAGAGAGCATTGAACCAACGCCTCGCCCTGTGTCGAATCAGGGCTCATGAGGTAACATTTTGTTATTATCAGAGCATCTTTTTTTTTGGCGAAATATTTTTAGAGCATCTGATGCAGAGTGCCATGACAAAATCATACAAAGTTAAACTTTGCTTTTGGGGACGTTGATACAGGAGCAATACCGGGTTTTGGACGATGCAACACTGTTAAAGCTATTCCCCCCTGATGTTCTTGAACGCGGGGAAGAAATCGAAATGATCGAATGGTTGTCCCCGAGCCCGAGCCCGAGCCCGAGCCCGAGCCCGAGCCCGACCCCGACCCCGACCCTGACCCGCCTCCCCTCCCTGTCACGTCGCCCCCGAATCTTCCAGAATCCACAGCTTCCTTGTAACACCCTAGGTTTTTGTAAATTTTCAAAAATAGTCAAAATGCATTTATGGTGATTAAATAATTAGGTAAAATAAATATTTTTATGAAAATAATGTTGAATTATGGTAGAAACATGCTTGAGCATTCATGCTGGTGCATAATTTCTTGTGTGGTGTTTGAATTTGAATTAGAATTCAAAATACATTTGAATTTTGCATTTGAAAGGAATTCAAATAAAAGAAAAATCATTTCTTTCTCTCCTCCCTCCATTTGGCCCGAACGGCCCGCGGCCTGCTTCTCCTCCCCGCACTCCGTCTGGCCCACTCTGCTGCCGCGGCCCGCTTCCTCTCCGGCCCAGCAAGGCCGCAGCAGTAGCCGCGCGCCGCCGCATCATATTGGGCCGATAGGCCGCGGCCCATCGAGACGTCGCGCCCGCGCGTCGCTCCCTCCGTCTGGCTGACAGGTGGGGACCCCGTCATCGTCGTCCTCCTCCGGTTCGTCCCCGACCCGGACTCGCGCGTGGAGACCGAACACGACCGCGTCACCCCGTTCTCCACACGCCATGTCGCACCTTCGCCCTCGGGCTATAAATTCATTGACTCCACGTCCACAACAACCTCCTATTCCCATCTACTCGAGCCGCCACCTCAGTTCGCGCAGCAGCGTCCTCCAAAACCCTAGCCGCCACCGAGGATCCGCTGGAGCTCGGAATTCGCGGTAGCCGTAGGGTATTTAGTGGCGTAAGTTGGTCTTTGAGCTCGAGCTTGATCTCCTGAGAACACTGGCATCCTTAATCTTGATCAATTTGCTCATCTTGTGTTGAATTGTCGCCCGCCATTAGCTCACCGTCGGCCATCTCAAGCTTCATCTTCCCCTCTGGTATGCTCGCCTTGATCTCCTGAGTCGATTAGCATCGCTTCCGAGTAGTTTGGTAGGCCGTAGTGCTCGGCGTATGAACGCCGGCGAGCTCGTCTCCGCCGTTGTCGGCCACCGGCCGTCGTTAGTTTACTCGGGTCGCCATCTTCGTGCTAAACGTGATCGCCGCAGGCTCCTGAGTCATTTGGTCTAGGTCCGGTGTTGAGCCGAGGCCTGTAGCGCTAGATTCGTTTACTCCGGCGAGTTTTCTCGTCGCCGGCCATGTCTGCCGTCGCGTCGGACATCGTCTCCGGCGAGGCCGACTACTCAATCCGATCTGAACCGTCAATCTCTGTTCCGACGGCCATCAGCAGCCCGTACCCCTTTGTTTGGCTAAATTACAGATAACCCTCTGCCTTTCTGCTTAATCTGTTAAGAACCCTTGGCGTTTTCGACAGAATACGTTTTCTCTACTGGAAAGCGTAATTTCTGTTTAACAGATCCATAATACGCTTTGGCCACTAGAAGCCGTATTTTTCTTATAACAGCTTCCAGAATATGTTTCCTCCTTTGGAAAACGTATTTTTCCTTTTCAGTTTTAGAATACGTGTTCATCTATTTACAGTTTTGCCATTATCTTTAAAAGCTTATAACTTTCACGTTTTAACTCCGATTTGGTCCGTTTAAATTTCGTTAGATTCATAATTTCATAATCTACGCAGTGGTGCTACTGTGGAAGTATTTTAGAAAATTTATATTTTTAGTTTATATTTAAAGTATTTATTTATCTACAGGAAATCTTTGAAAATTCATATCTTTATCGTTATAACTCCGTTTTCGGTGAACTTGACGTTTGTGTGATCGTAGAAGCGAGTAGAATAATTTTATAAACTTTTTATTCTATTTTGATGAGATTGATGTGCTGTTTCTCTAATAATTCTTTGTTGCTTCGTGTATGTATGCTCGATTGGATTGTCTGGTGTTGATTGTTAATGTCGAGTTCAGACGGTGAGGTTTTTGCTAAGCAAAGCTACTTTGAGGATCAGCAGGATCAACAAGACTTTGTGAATCAAGGCAAGTATAGCATGGATCATCCTTGTTACCTATTCACTATAAATAACAATTCATATGCATGTGTCCGTTTGATGACCTAGAAATTATAACTAGCTTTGATATCCTGATTCCTTTAACCTTTTGGGTTGTATTGGGTAATTATGATGATAGTGCTCTAATGGTCATGATCTTATAACTTGATGTGTGTTATGCTATCAACGAAAACGATGACTTTTAACAAACATGGACTCTTGTCTGTAAGTGATTTATCATGGAGAATCCGTACAGCTGTGAGGGCTATATGGCTCTGGCTCTAGTCACTTGTAGGCCCTTTTCTAGCTGGTTAGTGGTCTGAAAGTTGGGGTATAGGACTGCCTCTGTCCTTATGAGTATAGCCGGGAAGGATTGTGCCATATTAGAAGGGGATTTCTACACACAACGTATTTTCGTATCTCTGATTGGTTACGAGAACCTATAGGAGGCTTTATATGTTTTGTGGTGGTTTGGAAGTTATAAGTCCACTCAGTTGTAAAACATGACTCACAGTGAAAGTGTACACCTCTGATTAGAGTTTAAATCAATATATTGTCCGTGCCCTTCGGTTAGGGCAGCCTTGACACATTTAGAAAAGATAATGGTTCATAAATTATTAATATGTGTATCTTAATGTCGTTATGGCTATACACTGGTTAATGTTAATTTGATCATGAGAATATAGGAATTATCACTACCTTGATGCTATGCTTCAATATGATTAATTTATAAAAGCTAAATACAGTCAAACCGTATCAGCTTATTTGAGCCTCATTAACCCATGTTATGCTTGTTGAGTACGGTTGTGTACTTACGCTTGCTTTACTTTCAATTTTAGAAAATCCCGGATGGGTAACAGATGAAAGTTGGAATGAGAGCTATCGTGATGAGTACTAGGTTTGGTGTTCACCAGTTGACGTGTCCCTGTGTGGAGCTTCCGTAATAAAGATATCTTAGTTATTTATTGTTTATGCGCAATATTCTGTAATAAATATTGGTACGCTATGTAATAAACAGGGTGATGATACTCTTTGTAATTTGTCATCCTATATGTGCGACTGTTCCTGAGGCTCATATAAGGCTATTTATGCATTCTACTTTTATCCTTAAAAGTGGAGTGTGACAAGTTAGTATCAGAGCCGTGTTGACTGTAGGACGTAAGCCTAGATAGAATGGTCATTCTTAGTCTTCTTTGCTTCACTAGTTCATGTTCTTAACTTTAACCTTGTTATTTTCTCAATTTTTATGCTCTTATACTTACTCTATTGAGAAAATCTTGACTCCGCTCTAACTCATGTCTAAATCTTATAGATGCCTCCTTATACTCACCGCATGACTGCTGCTGCGTATCGTGATCTGTTCAACCACCTGGAGACTAGGGAAATTGATCCGCCATCACCAACCCCGGTGCCTACACCACCTCAAGGTGAAGAAGAAGAACCAATGGAAGCTTCTGAAGAAGAAGAGCTGGAAGCAGTTCAAGATGATGGTCAATCCCCACCACCGTCTGCTGGTGGTTCTGCTGGAGGAGGTGGACCGCACGCTCCTATGGGATGGACTGTGAAGATCTCTCGCATACCGGAGTGCCACACCAGATCGCATATATGACTCATGAAGCTTCTTCGTGACTATTATGCTGATTGGGACCCTGCTGTGCAGTACACTTGTTTTCAACACACCCATCCGTTGGAAGGTACTTATTGAGAGACAAATGTGGCTATATGTTCCCCAGGAGAGATGCTGAACTCTTACAACATAGAGATGATTTATGAGCATCTTGGTCCTAGCCCAACTCAAGAGGATGGCATTGAGGGTGCTGCTTTTACAGCCTGGATTGCTCTCTGTGGCCATCGCTTTGGAAAGAGATGATGAGTTTCGCTATTTGCCTCACGCTGACCACAGAATGGAGGATGTATGGGGTATGATGAATCCTCAAGATTTGCCACCTGAGTCACGGGAATTAGCACACTTTACGTGTGACATGATGCTCAAGCATCAGCGCATGGTAAGCATGGTGGAGCAGCTGGAGCAGAAGCTTAAGGAGAAGCAAAAAGAAATTGATAGACTCAGAACCATAACTGAAAAACCAAAGATTTATGAATAGATGGACCATGAGCTTCGACCTTAGCTTGAAAACCCTTATGTAATAGGCATGTTATTAGTATCGTGAGTCAAGTTAGTCGTGTCATTCTAGTGTGTGTGAACCTTGAGTGCTTGATGAAATATGATTATGTAATATAGATGATTTGGATTTTTGTGCGAGTGCTGGAGCTTTGTGGGCATTTCCGCAAGTTCCTTAGTTAAGTATATTAAGGTTAAAGTTTGAATAAATTAAGTTTGGATTGGTTTATCCTGTCTCCATCCTTGCTGTTTTCTGAGCAACCTATGATATTTTGGTTATATTTTAAAATTGGTTTATCCAATGAGTATGAGATTTTTCTGAGTGAAATTATACTTCTTTATCTAACAGTTCCCACAAGAATCATGTCGATATCAGTTCTGAGTTGGAAGTTATGCCTGTCGCAATATGATGTTCAGTGCTGTCTGAAATTTTTGAATAGTTTTTGTTGTTTAATTAATTCGATGGCCTAGATTACAGAATCTGGTAATATGGTCTGAATGGAAGTTGTAGAGAATTTCTTAACCTTTCCAACCATGTATAGAACGTCTTCTTTTGATACCTAGATCTTGAGATATGACTGTTTTTCTATACTGCTAAAATTGAAGCTCGCACAGAAATTTTTAGTTTTGCAATCCTTATTTTTATATAAGTGATTTGTATCCTGAATCTCTCTAAGCTTTGATTTTTGGGTTGAAATACAGATGGCTGCTTGGGGTGGAAGAGGTAATCTTGCTAGAGGCCATGGTGCTGGACATGTTACCAATGAGGAAATGAGAGAGGCACAAATGCAGCTGATGTAGACTATGACCCAGTTTATACAGACCATGCAAGCTGCAGGGTTACCACATGCTCAACCACTAAGGGATAAACGAAGGGACTTTATGCAAGGTCACCCCCTGTGTTTACCCATATACTAACGCTCAGGATGCTGAAGATTGGTTGCGTGCTGTGGAGAAGTAGTTGAATCTTGCACAGTGCAATGATGCTGAGAAAGTGTTGTATGCTTCGGGGCAACTCCAGGGAGCTGCTCAGATCTGGTGGGAGTCATACCAAGCTGCATGTCCTCACAATGCTCCTACTATTACCTAGAAGCTGTCAAAGAGGATTTCTTGGCTCGCCACGTTCCTGAAAGGTTAAAGGAATAGAAGGTAGAGGAGTTCAGGAATCTCAAGATGGGCTCTATGACTATGAGTGAGTATCATGCTAAGTTTGAGGAGTTGGCTCGCTATGCTCCCCATGAAGTTATAAGGGACATTGATAAGAGGCGTCATTTCCTAAACAACATGTACTATGAGCTCAGGTTGCAACTAAAGGCAACAAGTATGACACCTTTGAAGAATTGGTGAATAGTGCTATTGTGCTGGATAATGAACGCCTGGCACAGGACAAGAAGAGGAAGATGAATGGACAGGGCTTTTGAAACAATTCTCGTTTCCGTTCTAACTTCCATCAAGGTTTCCACAAGAAGTTCCAGGGACCAGTCAGCCAGAGATACCAGGGTCAGCATGCTCAGCGCAAGAATGGGAATTACCAGCAGCAAGGGAATCAACGGCCGTCACAGCAATTTGGAAATCAAACTCCACGCCTTACTGCGCCCAACAACACGCCTCTTAAGGGTAGTCCCAATACTCCTCAGTTATGTTATCATTGTGGTGAGCCTAGGCACTATGCCAATCGCTGCCCCTGGAAATCAAACCAACACACACCTCAGCACCAGAATGATAATCAGAAGTCCTATGCCAATCATGGAAGGGTGAATCATGTGTTCATTGAGACGGCTCAGGAAGCATCAGAAGTTATGCTGGGTACGTTCAACATCAACTCTATCTTTGCTACTGTACTTTTTGATTCTGGAGCTTCGCATTCCTTCATCTCGCAAGTATTTGTTAGAAATCATAGCATACCAATTGTAGCCATGAAGAACCAAATGGTAGTAAATTCGCCGGGGGGTGCTATACCAGCTTCTTACTACTGCCCCTTAGGTAAACTCCTCTTTAGGGGGTAGACTTTTTAGCAAACCCTATAGTGTTGAATGCATCTGGTATTGATTTAATTCTGGGATTGGATTGGATGGAAGCTCACCAAGCTGTGATAAAGTGTAAAGAGAGGGTTATGGATCTGACTACACCAAAAGGAGATAGAATCAATATTGAATGCAAGCGCCACCTACAGCTACCCTGAACCAGCTTGATGACATTGCATATCCTCAGAATCAGGTGGTGGAGGAATTCCCGGATGTGTTCCTTGATGAATTGCCAGGTATGCCACCTGACCGTGATATTGAATTTATTATTGAGTTATTACCTGGCACTGCACCTATAGCTAAACGTCCATATAGAATAGGGGTTAATGAACTAGAAGAACTTAAGAAACAGTTACAGGAATTAGAAGAGAAAGGTTTCATTCGTCCTAGTGCATCACCTTGGGGTTCTCCTTTGATTTTTGTTGATAAGAAAGATGAAACTCAAGAATGTGTGTTGATTATCGTTCTCTCAATGAGGTTACCATCAAGAACAAGTACCCTTTACCCAGGATTGATGACTTGTTTGATCAGTTAAGAGGTGCTTGTGTGTTCTCCAAGATTGATTTGCGCTCTGATTATCATCAGTTGAAGATTCAAAATTCAGATATACCAAAGACAGCATTCACTACCAGATATGGGTTGTATGAGTATACAGTTATGTCTTTTGGGTTGACCAATGCACCTGCTTGCTTCATGTACCTGATGAACAAGGTTTTTATGGAGTACCTAGATAAGTTCGTTGTGGTTTTCATCGATGATATCCTGGTATTCTCAAAGAACAAGGAAGAACATGCAGAACATTTGAGGCTAGTCCTGCAGAAGCTTAGAGATCACAAACTTTATGCTAAGAAGAGCAAGTGTGAATTCTGGTTAGAGGAAGTCTCTTTCCTTGGCCATATCGTTTCTAATGGTGGAATAGCGGTGGATCCAAGTAAGGTGAAAGATGTGTTGGATTGGAAGCCGCCTATAGATGTTAGCGAGATTCACAGTTTTCTTAGATTGGCTGGTTATTATAGGAGATTTATTGAAGGATTCTCGAAGATTGCTAAGCCATTGATAACATTACTAGAGAAGAATGCCAAGTTTGTGTGGTCCGACAAGTGTCAAGCTAGTTTTGAAGAATTTAAGAAAAGATTGACAATAGCTCCAGTGTTGGTATTACCAGATCTAAGCAAGAAGTTCTCAATCTACTGTGATGCATCTCATTTGGGATTGGGGTGTGTTCTTATGCAAGAAGGTAGAGTTGCTACTTATGCTTCAAGGCAATTGAGGAAACATGAGCTTAATTATCCTACTCATGATCTAGAACTAGCAGCTGTGGTGCATGCTTTGAAGATTTGGCGACACTATCTGATTGGGCATAAGACTGATATTTTCACTGATCACAAGAGTTTGAAGTACATCTTTACCTAGTCTGACTTGAACATGAGACAACGTCGTTGGTTGGAACTGTTGAATGATTATGATTTTGATATGTATTACTATCCTGGGAAGGCAAATGTCGTGGCCGATGCACTTAGTAGAAAGAAGCATGTTAATGAGCTTCGGACGACACCTGAATCTGATCTGTTGTGTGCAGAGTTTGCTTAATTGAACCTTACTATTGTTACTAATGCCATGGAGATAGAGGTGACACCAACCTTAGGAGAAGAGGTTCGCAAGGGTCAGTTGGAAGATGAGGATCTAAAGTATATAGCCAAGAAGTTAGCAGAAGGGAAAGCACCTGGATTCCACATTGATGAAGAGGGTACCCTATGGTATGGTAATCGGATATATGTTCTGGAGGTCAAAGCTCTTCATCAGACAATTCTACGTGAGGCACATGAGTCGGCTTATTCTATCCATCCAGGAAGTACTAAGATGTATATGGATCTCAAGGAAAAGTATTGGTGGATTGGTTTGAAGAAGGATGTGGCAGAGTACGCTGCTTTATGTGATACTTGTCAACGTGTGAAAGCTGAACATCAGAGACCAGCTGGTTTATTGTAGCCAATAAAGATACCTGAATGGAAGTGGGAAGAGGTCGGTATGGACTTTATAACAGGTTTACCCCGTACTAAGAGAGGTTATGATTCTATCTGGGTAATAATTGATCGACTGACTAAGGTCGCTCACTTTTTGCCTGCGAAGACCACCTATACTGGACCTCAGTTGGCTACACTGTACTTGGAAAGGATCGTGTGTTTGCATGGTGTTCCAAAGAAGATCATGTCTGATAGAGGTGCTCAATTCACATCTCATTTTTGGGAAGTAGTGCATAGTTCTTTGGGAACAAAGTTGAACTTTAGTACAGCATATCACCCACAAACTGATGGACAAACTGAGAGGATTAATCAGATTTTGGAGGACATGCTGAGAGCTTGTGCATTACAGTATGGTACAAGTTGGGATAAGAATTTGTGTTATGCAGAGTTCTCATACAACAACAGTTATCAATAGAGTCTCAAGATGGCACCATTTGAAGTTTTGTATGGGCGTAAGTGCAGGACGCCGTTGTTTTGGAACCAGACTGGGGAAAATTAATTATTTGGGACAGATGTTCTGAGAACCGCAGAAGAACAGGTATGAGTGATTAGGGAGAACTTGAGGGTAGCCCAATCTCACCAAAAGAGTTATGCAGATACACGGAGAAGGGAATTGACATTCAAGGAAGGTGATTACGTGTACTTGAAGGTGTCTCCTATAAGAAGTGTGAAGAGGTTTAACCAGAAAGAGAAACTAGCACCAAGGTATGTTGGTCCTTTTAAAGTTTTAAAGAGACATGGTGAAGTGGCTTATCAGTTGGAGTTGCCAGAGAGTTTAGCTGGTGTGCATGATGTGTTCCATGTGTCTCAACTTAAGAAGTATTTGCGGGTACCTGAGAAGGAGCACTTGCCTTTGAAGGAACTTACTGTTAAGGATGATCTCACGTATGATGAGTTTCCAGTAAGGATCTTGGATACAGCAGAAAAGGTTATCCGAAGCCGGGTTATCAAGATGTGCAAATCGTTACTCCGAGGCTGAGGCAACCTGGGAAACTGAGGAAGCATTAAAGGCAGCTTATCCACAGTTGTTTGAGTAAGAAAAATCCAATCTCGAGGACGAGATTCTCTTAAGGGGTAGATTTGTAACACCCTAGGTTTTTGTAAATTTTCAAAAATAGTTAAAATGCATTTATGGTGATTAAATAATTAGGCAAAATAAATGTTTTTATGAAAATGATGTTGAATTATGGTAGAAACATGCTTGAGCATTCATGCTGGTCTATAATTTCTTGTGTGGTGCTTGAATTTGAATTGGAATTCAAAATACATTTGAATTTTGCATTTGAAAGGAATTCAAATAAAAGAAAAATCATTTCTTTCTCTCCTCCCTCCATTTGGCCCGAACGGCCCGCGGCCTGCTTCTCCTCCCCACACTCCTTCTGGCCCACTCTGCTGCCGCGGTCCGCTTCCTCTCTGACCCAGCAAGGCCGCAGCAGTAGTCGCGCGCTGCCGCTTCATATTGGGCTGATAGGCCACGGCCCATCAAGACGTCGCGCCCGCGCGTCGCTCCCTCCGTCTGGCTGACAGGTGGGGACCCCGTCATCGTCATCCTCCTTCGGTTCGTCCCCGACCTGGACTCGCTCGTGGAGACCGAACCCGACCGCGTCACCCCGTTCTCCGCACGCCAGGTCGCACCTTCGCCCTCGGGCTATAAATTCATTGACTCCACATCCACAACAACCTCCTATTCCCATCTACTCGAGCCGCCACCTCAGTTCACGCAGCAGCGTCCGCCAAAACCCTAGCCGCCACCGAGGATCCGCCGGAGCTCGGAATTCGCGGCAGTCGTAGGGTATTTAGTGGCGTAAGTTGGTCTTTGAGCTCGAGCTTAATCTCCTGAACACACTGGCATCCTTAATCTTGATCAATTTGCTCATCTTGTGTTGAATTGTCACCCGCAGATCACCGCCGTTCGCCGTCGCCCGCCATTAGCTCACCGCGGCCATCTCATGCTTCATCTTTCCCTCTAGTATGCTCGCCTTGATCTCCTGAGTCGATTAGCATCGCTTCCGAGTAGTTTGGTAGGTCGTAGTGCATGGCGTATGAACGCCGGCGAGCTCGTCTCCGCCGTTGTCGGCCACCGGCCGTCGTTAGTTTACTCGGGTCGCCATCTTCGTGCTAAACGTGATCGCCGCAGGCTCCTGAGTCGTTTGGTTAGGTCCGGTGTTGAGCCGAGGCCTGTAGCGCTAGATTCGTTTACTCCGGCGAGTTTTCTCGTCGCCGGCCATGTCTGCCGCCGCGTCGGACGTCGTCTCCGGCGAGGCCAACTACTCAATTCGATCTGAACCGTCAATCTCTGTTCCGACGGCCATCAGCAGCCCGTACCCCTTTGTTTGGCCGAATTGCCGATAACCCCCTGCCTTTCTGCTTAATCTGTTAAGAACCCTTGGCGTTTTCGACAGAATACGTTTTCTCTACTGGAAAGCGTAATTTCTGTTTAACAGATCCATAATACGCTTTGGCCACTAGAAGGCGTATTTTCCTTATAACAACTTCCAGAATACGTTTCCTCCTTTGGAAAACGTATTTTTCCTTTTCAGTTTCAGAATACGTGTTCATCTATTTACAGTTTTGCCATTATCTTTAAAAGCTTATAACTTTCACGTTTTAACTCCGATTTGGTCCGTTCAAATTCTGTTAGATTCATAATTTCATAATCTACGCAGTGGTGCTACTGTTGAAGTATTTTGGAAACTTTATATTTTTAGTTTATATTTAAAGTATTTATTTATCTATAGAAAATCTTTGAAAATTCATATCTTTGTCGTTATAACTTCGTTTTCGGTGAACTTGACGTTTGTGTGGTCATAGAAGTGAGTAGAATAGTTTTATAAACTTTTTATTCTATTTTGATGAGATTGATGTGCTGTTCCTCTAATAATTCTTTGTTGCTTCGTGTATGTATGCTTGATTGGATTGTCTGGTGTTGATTGTTAATGTCGAGTTCAGACGGTGAGGTTTTTGCTGAGCAAAGCTACTTTGAGGATCAACAGGATCAATAGGACTTTGAGAATCAAGGCAAGTATAGCATGGATCATCCTTGTTACCTATTCACTATAAATAACAATTCATATGCATGTGTCCATTTGATGACCTAGAAATTATAACTAACTTTGATATCCTGATTCCTTGAACCTTTTGTGTTGCATTGGACAGTTATGATGTTAGTGCTCTAATGGTCATGATCTTATAACTTGATGTGTGTTATGCTATCAACGAAAATGATGACTTTTAACAAACATGGACTCTTGTCTGTAAGTGATTTATCATGGAGAATCCGTACAGCTGTGAGGGCTATATGGCTCTGGCTCTAGTCACTTGTAGGCCCTTTTCTAACTGGTTAGTGGTCTGGAAGTTAGGGTATAGGACTGCCTCTATCCTTATGAGTATAATCGGGAAGGATTGTGCCATATTGGAAGGGGGTTTCTACACACAACGTACTTCCGTATCTCTGATTGGTTAGGAAAACCTATAGGAGGCTTTATATATTTTGTAGTAGTTTGGAAATTATAAGTCCACTTAGTTGCAAAACATGACTCAAAGTGAAAGTGTACACCTCTGATCAGAGTTTAAATCAATATATTGTCCGTGCCCTTCGGTTAGGGCGGCCTTGACACATTTACAAAAGATAATGGTTCACAAATTGTTAATGTGTGCATCTTAATGTCGTTATTGCTACACACTGGTTAATGTTATTTTGATCATGAGAATATGAAAATTATCACTACCTTGATGCTATTAAGTTATAAAAGCTAAATGCAGTCAAACCGTATTAGCTTATTTGAGCCTCATTAACCCATGTTATGCTTGTTGAGTACGGTTGTGTACTTACGCTTACTTTACTTTCAATTTTGAAAAATCCCAGATAGGTAACAGATGAAGGTTGGAATGAGAGCTATCATGATGAGTACTAGGCTTGGTGTTCACCAGTTGACGTATCCTTGTGTAGAGCTTTCGCAATAAAGATATCTTAGTTATTTATTATTTATGCGCAATACTCTATAATAAATATTGGTACGCTATGTAATAAACAGGGTGATGATACTCTTTGTAATTTATCATCCTATATATACGACTGTTCCTGAGACGCATATAAGGCTATTTATGTATTTTGCTTTTATCTTTAGAAGTGGAGCGTGACATTCGTCGCCTCCATCGCTCCCTCCCTCGCAAGATCCACTGCCACCTCCTCATGATCTACACTCTTGTGGGTCGCAATCCCCCGCTTATCCAACCCCTAGCGAGATCGAAGCAGCTCATGCCCCCACTGGGGCGACACCTGCGACGCCGCCGTTGGTTGCCGCCGTGGCGGTTGACGTCGTGTGCGGCCCCTCCGTCGTCGTCCTGCCGGGAAGGATGGTGGACGAGGTGGTCCCTGTGGATGCGCAGCCGCCGCCCACGTCTTCCCCCTCCTCTGGCGTTGTAGCGTCTTCCGGTGAAGGTGCGCCGCTGCACGGAGCACATGCCGCCGGCGCTCCCCGGACAGGCGGACACGTGACCGCTGGAGACGAATCGCCCGCTCCCCGGATGCCGTCGCGGCCTTCCCTGCTGGAGGCTTCCGGAGTTGCGGCCGCTACCTGACTCCCCATCGCGTCGTCGCTGCCCTCGCCGGTGAAGACCAGGCCCTATGCGGATGAGCCCCAGGCAGCCCGACTTGCGGCCTCCACCCCGTCCTCGGCGCCCTGCTCGCCGTACCAGCCTCCTCGGCCATCGGGGCTCGACATCATCATTGTGCATCCATCCGCCCCCAGCCCGTCGCCCTCTCCCTCTCCCCTCGTCTCCCCATCTCATGGGGACGGTTTGAGGGGCACCGCCGTCGCGTCTGTCGCACTGTCCATGCCGGCTGCTGGTGGACGGGCGGAGGACGAGTACCAGGTCATTGTTGAGGACGTCTCGGAGGATGAGGACGAGGAGGAGGATGGTGCGTGCTCAGCTAGGCATTCCTCCCTCTCCGCGCATGCACCACCGTTCTTCCAGTCGGCTGGCAGGAGCAAGTTTCAGCGTTGGGAGGATGACTCCGGCGTGGCCAGCTCCGACGATGAGCTGGCCCTCTCTGTCGCGCGTCAGTCTTATGCAGACGTCGCCCGGAGGGCTCCCCAGACCACTCCCCCTGGGGCCTTGGACGCCGCGCAGGGAGATACTGTCATCACCACCTAGAAGAGATGGCGCCATCGTCGTCGAGCCAAGTCTCGGGTCGCCAACAACCTCCCTACGGCCCACCAACAAATGGCCGCCAGGGTGCCCGTGCGCCAGCGGCTTGGCCTGCAGCTAACTGTGTGTGCACGCGTGCACCATCGCCTCAGCCAGCCGAGGCCACCGCACGTCCATCCTCCTAAGGGACTTCCCTGACTCCACCCCCGTGTGGCTCCGCCGGTTGACGACGACGGCTTCACGCTCGTTCAAAGCCATCGGCGGGGAAGCCGTCGGCGGGGAAGCTGCCACCCTCGCCGCCGGCGGCCAGTGCCACCATCTCTCGTCGGCCTCTGCTTCAACTGTCTCGCGGAGACCACATCGCCGCCAGGTGCTCCTACCCGTCCCGTTGCCTCTTCTGCAGTAGTATGTACCACTGGGCAAGGGACTGCAAGCTTCGTTGTCTGCCCCAACACCCTTCCTCGAATGGAGCACGGGAACCTCCAAGACGTGATATCCGGCATCGCGCTATTGGAGGCAACCAAGGTCGGGTTGGCTCGTCCCCATGCCAACCGTGTCCCGGCACCGCTGACCACGACAGTGGCGGTGGGCTGGATGTTGTTGGTACGTCGGCACCACACCATGCGACATCCATTGTGGTGGGACAAATCCTTTGTCCAGCAACTTCGGCGTCGCTGATTGCAGTTGGTGGCCCACAGCCCTCCCCACACGCACACGGTGGCTCCGACGGCGCCAAGCAGAGGGCCGTCGGGGACGCCAATGCTGTTCGTCGTCAACGCCGGCGACGGCGGGGCAAGCGGCAGAGGAAGGTGGTGGCCCCCATCTTCACCGACAACAATGCCGCCGCCACCGAACTGCTTGCACTATGGCCACGCGTGGGTGAGGGGCTTCCCATTTGGGTTGACCCGATGCTCGACAAGCTCGCCGTCTCCTTCGTCGCGCGCCCGTCCACACCGACGGTAGCCTCTCTGTAGGCCTGGTCAGAGTTGTTGGATCCTCTGTCACCACCATGAATGACCAGGCTCTGCTTCGTTGCTGGGGAGGCCAATGAGGACGACGCGATAGCGGACTCCCTATGGTCGGCTACTCACGCCGTTGTGGCACTGGAGGCGGTCAGTGTGGACGCGGCGGCAGCAGACGCTGGGGCCTTCATCCCAATGCGTGCGATGGCTACCTCACCACCTGCAGCTCCAACGACGGTTGCTGATGTGCCTCTAGTGGCCTCGGTGACAGCGTTCGTCGACTCCTTCAGGCTACCATTGGACGAGACCGCCTCCACAATCGTTGGGCAGCTGGAGGTCGCGGAGGCCTCCTTGCCAGTGCTCCCGCCTCTTACAGATGCGGCAACCGTGGCGGCACCGTCCATGGGCGACAGTGCGCCACCGACGGAGGCGTCCGTAGCATACTTTATTGACAGCTTAAAGCTGCCACTGCAGGAACCACTGATCCACTCTCCGCCACGTCCGAGGGTGGCTAAGGTGGTTGATGACGACTGGATGCCACGCCGTAGCACTCGACTGGCCGCCAAGTCGGCCTTTCACGACCCAAACCCGGAGAGGCAGGCTCGTCGGGTCATGCTCAACAAATTTGAGGGCCGCCCTGCTGATGCTGCCATCGACGAGCCGGACGACACGGTTGCGGTCAAGTTCCACGAAGCCTTCGCCAACTCCAGCCCCAGCGTTAGGAGGGAGGTGATGCGTCACCTCTTCCCCCTGTGTGGCAGCCGTTGGGCAAGTACCGCGCGTACCGCGGTAGAGCTAGAATGAGCTCCGCAACCATCGGCAACTTGGTCAAGACACCACTCCCTGTCGCACCATTGTTATAGACTTAGTACAACCTTGACGCTCCACCGTTTCAACTGGTGACTTGTGTTAGTGTTTAACCTGTTGTGCCCTATGACAGCTCGTCGTCTGGCACAACTGGTCGTGTAACGAAACTCTAATTTCTCTTAATGAAGCACGTGCAGCGCACGCTTTCGAAAAAAAATGTTCTTGAACGCAATTTTGTACTTTAGACGTTATGAGTGCGATTTTGATTGGTTCCTTAACCCTGCATATTGCAAGCTTGTTCGTGTGGAGGATTACCAGCGCATGGTGCTTTGTGTCACTGTAAGTGTTAAACAACTATATTCTGAAGCTTTCTGTTTTGATTGTTGTTACATTATCATGTATAGTCATTCTGAAGCTGAGAGATGATGAGGCCATGTGCTAGGAAGGTTTCACACCTTGTTAGTCTCTGAATCCTTGCTCTAGGTGTGAGCAGGATCCTTACTCTCATCGAGAGGATAGCACACAGAGATCTCAGAGTTGAGGCAATTTTCTGGGTTTTATTTCTCACACCATGCTATGTCAACCTTAGGGGTTGGGGATACATATTTATAGGCTGCTAATCAGCCAAGCATATGCTAAGATGCTAGTCTAAGATGCTGTCCTAGATGTTGTCCTAGATGCTGTCCTAGATGCTAGTCAAGATGCTGTCCTTAAGATGCTAACTGCTGTCCTAAAAGCAGTCATAGATGCTTTTACAAAGGACACAAGGACACAAGGACCATGTGCTCTTGGAGCACACACACAGAGACTTATCCATCACACCTTATATTATATAGACCACTAGGGTACTCAAATCCGCTTGTTGATTTAGAGTTTGGAATGTGTCACTTTGCAAAAAATAGTGAAGTCCTTGTGCACAAATATAAAACAACTTATGCTTGAAAATGGAGTGACTACAACCAAAATTGCTGCTAAGCCAACATGGCCACATTCAGCATTGTATGCAATTAGCTGATGCATAATGACAAACCCGAAGTTTGGATGTACTTGTGTGCAACGGGCACCCCTCCTAGCTCTGCCACTGGCCCTACCATTGTGCCGACTTTGTTTACAAACCATGCAAATGCAAGTAGATAACAGTCCTTACCATGCAGATGCAAGTAGATAACAGTTCTTGCAAAGTGCCACATAATATATTATTCTAAACTTTAAACCTCCACAAGAATGATAAAACTTATATCCCATATTGTTGCTTAAGGTGAGCTATGTGAGACATTTAGGAGACAGATGATGCCATTGACTGACACTATAGAACTTTTGCAAGGATAGTGTAGCGCTTCTTACAGTGGTCTATGCATGAATACTGTTGCTAGCAATGAATGTGCTACTGATAATGTTTTCATTGTGCAGTCAGAGTTTGAAGCCTTGGAAATTTGCCCCTATGATCGTCTTACGCTTGAGGATGACCAACAATTTGTCCAGTTCTGGGAGACGTTGTCAAGACAAACTGAGGTGTCCATATTGTGATTGTTGTACACTTTTGTTCATATGTCATCATGTTCTGATTTGGCTTCTTGTCTCATGCAGTTGATTGAAAGGTACATAACAGGAAAGCCATGTGAGGTAAATATTCACCAAAAGTCTCATGGTTAAAGTTTCATTGAATGCATTTGATTCTTTACTCTTGCACCTTGTATTCTAAAAGCTGTTTTGTTGTTTAGCGTGAAAGAATTGAGAATGTGCTCTTGTACCATGCATTAAAGATCGCAGAAAGATATCCCTCTGTTTACAAAACTCCAATTGTCTCAAGATTCAGGGTAATGCCCTGCCATCACATGTTAATTCAGTTGGCACTGCAAATTATGACAGTATTTGATATTTTATTTTTTTTATTTAGGAATTTATGCTGGGTGTGGAGACTGATTATGCTTATGCTGGTTTCCTTACTAAGATGTGGCAGCTGCTTGCTAAGAAACAGGTTTCATTCTTGCCTGAATATACTAAACCAGAGATGTTGTGTTATCCCGTCTATTTGTTCAAGCTTTATATGCTTCCTGACAGACATTTCTTTGCTTTCAACATTGCTTAGATGAATTTCGCAGATGCTTTGATGCACATGTACAATGAAGGCAAGTATTGGTTCATTTTTCTATTGGGAGCTGAGTTCAAATCAAATCTATCTCCAATTGAAAGGATTGTAAGTTGCCTTTCTTCAGTGTTATATGTTAGTTCGATTTCTCTAGTTTCTTTTGGTTCTGCCCCACCCCCACCCAAAACTATTTTATCATCTGTGTTTAATTTCTTTCATATCTTATTGTCCAGTATAAACCCCATTTGGATCGCATTGTTGAAAAGGTAACCTTCATTTACACGAGATCAAGGTCTAATGGGAATGTTTTTTCGCATCAAAGCAACTTGTTTTTGCTTTTTGTAGGCTCAAGATGGTGCTGCTGCTCATCAGTTGGTCATGGACACCATTGTTGAAAATGTCAGTGGCTTCTTTTTCTTTCTGATATTTTAGATGTACCTCTACTCTAGCTTTTAATGCACGTTCAAATTTCCTTTATTTTGCTGATGTGGCAGCGAAATTTATTTTCAGTATTGGAAAACAAGGAGAGACTATGACTATGTGAGAAAGAAGATGCCTATTGCTGAAGAAATCGGTTTGATCCCCAAGCAACCCCCACACAGGTATGCACATTTTTTCAG
>JALGXP010000385.1:0-35421 GCA_023333625.1 Bothriochloa decipiens | reverse complement strand
GAACTCAGGACGCCTTGTCTCCAAGTTCTACATATTCAATACTGCTTCGATCTCAATCGGTTCACAGTCTCGGCTCCAAGGCTGAAAAATCTCAGGTTCTTGGTACAACAACCTCTGCATATCGATGGTCTATTGTCAAGTGTGGGAAGTGGGAACCCTCAAGATTGGAATGTTCTCACTTGGAGAAGCTTACAATGAGAACAGAAACGATGGTAGCATTCATCTCCTGCAATGTTGTAGGCTAACTAGATGCCTTGAAGTGTCTTTTGAAATTCCAAAGGTATGTTGTATGCATTTAGAGTGACAACCCATGAAAATGCTATCTTGTTCAATTATATGGATTTAATTTGCCTCAAAATTGTTAAAAGGATAAACTAAACTTCCACATAGTCTGATATTTATTTTTTGTCGACAATGTTTTATTTTCTAGTTTCTCATTTATGTGTTGCTTTATCCTTTTTGATCAGACAGAGGAACAAACCGTTGACATAATCAAAGGCAGGATTCCACCACTTCCTTATTTGACACACTTAACAGTTCATATTAAACTGTGGGAACTACATTCGATTGGACCTGGTGTAGCATGTCTCCTTGCACAATGCATCAATATTAAATATCTCAGCCTAAGGTTATGCTACATCCTTGCAAAGGTGAGAAACATGTTCTTCCATCAGTCCATATATACTAATTGGTTTGAGTTTGTGTTTACATTGTAATCCCTTCCGGAATAATAATGCATATATCCTACCACAGTCTTTTACTGTAGATGAACCTATCAAAATTGGATCTCTTATGTGATAATAACTCGTCATTGGAAATCCCATGAATTCTCCTTATTAGCTCATCTCCAGGAAGTAGAGTTCAAGAGGTTGTTGGGAACTGATTGTGAATTTCAGTTCATTCAATCCATACTGACAAAGGCAACATGAATTCAGAAGGTAACTATTAGTTTCGACCAATTCTACTGGCTCAAAGGCAGGAAACATGCTTTTATGCTTATGCCACCATTAGACGGTGGGTTGTGGACTACTTGCAAGGATACTGGGTTAACGTACAAGTGGAGACGCTGCCTATGAGTGGAGACTATAGAGAATAGTAGAGAGTTTGTTTGGATGGCTTCAGATGCTCTGTAAATTCGTGCAGCAAGTTATGTCATAAATTTGACTTGGCCTTTATTGTGGATTGTTTTTGCGATGTTTACTCATCAGTCACATCATTGTCTGGTTTGTCTTAACAAGTGCAAGTCAATTGATTCTTTGAGCTTGATCAGGCCCTCTGTGATAGGGCTTAAAACAAATACATGAAGATGACATCTTCTGTCATGTGGGGACGCACCTACACCAGGCGCCACAGGGCGCGAGACGTGCGCCGAGCAGCGGAGGAGAGCCACAACTAGTTCAGCGGCGAACGCATGACGCGTGCGGAGGAGAGCCACGACCAGTCCAGTGGCGAACGCACAACGCGCGCGGAGGAGAGCCGCGAGGAGGGGCACGACCAGATCGGTGGCTAAGTTTAGAAGTCAAGATTAGTTTCTGTTTTCCATTCCCTTCATGCAACGAGCACTAGGCTCCGGTTGGTTGTTCTGTTTTCCATTCCCTTCATGCAAGGAGCACTAGGCTCCGGTTGGTTGAGGCCTTTGGCCTATATTATTGTAACCACACATTTGGTTGAGGTTAAGCAAGAATTGTTATCGTCTAAACCTTTCTCCCTCTCAACTTTCTAAGCCTACAGTGGAGGGGTAAACCTCCGGAGAAGACGGACCGTGGCTACGAACTCCGTAGCCAGGGGCAGCTACCCTAGGACCCAAGGTCCTTGACAACCTGGTATCACGGTCTCATCGATCCTCGCCTTCCGCAACCACCGCACCATCAACCACACAACCAGTCGCCGCAAACTCTAGCCCACCACCAGTTCCACCGCCAGCCGTCGCAACCATCGTCCCACTACCAGCCGCCGCCACCGCATCCTCCTCCAACCACTCCATGGGAGACGATCTCAAGGCATCCATCGAAGCCCTCACCAAGAACGTGGCGAACGCCAAGTCCATCGAGGCGAACGCCAAGGCGATCGTTGATCTCTCCCTATCCAGTTCGTCGTCCTCCGGCACGCGATCGGGCTCCGATGAGCATCACCAAGATCGGCCACCCAAGCACTGGTGCCCCGACATGGTGCTAGGCGTACGACTGGTGCTAGGCACCCAGTGGATGGCCGCCCTGGGACGCATCGCGTGGGACGTCTCCACCCACACCCTGTCATTCCAGCGCGACGGGCGGGACGTCTGCTGGTCCGGCGTGGCAACCCCCGACGCGCCAATAGTCCACGCTATGACCGCAGACGGCTCTCTCCTGGACGGGCTGCTAGACTCCTTCACCGACGTCTTCGCTGAGCCCACGGGTCTGCCTCCTCAACGCGGCCGCGACCACGCCATCGTCCTCAAGCCTGGCACGTCACCGGTGGCTGTCCGGCCGTATCGGTACCCGGCGGCCCACAAAGATGAGCTGGAGCGGCAGTGCGCCACCATGATCGAACAAGGGATTGTCCGCCGCAGCGACTCATCCTTTTCTTCATCGGTCCTCCTCGTCAAGAAAGCTGACGGCGCGTGGCGGTTCTGCGTCGACTACAGGGCGCTGAACGCGCTCACCGTCAAGGACGCGTTCCCCATCCCAGTCGTCGACTAGCTCCTCGACGAGCTCCATGGTGCGCGCTTCTTCACCAAGCTCGACTTGCGGTCGAAGGGGCGCATGCGCCTAGAGGATGTCCACAAGACCGCGTTCCGCACTCATGATAGCCTCTACGAGTTCTTGGTCATGCCGTTCGAGCTGTGCAACGCTCCGACTACATTCCAAGCACTCATGAATGATGTACTCCGGTCCTTTCTTCGCCGATTTGTCCTTGTCTTTTTTGACGTTATTTTGATCTATAGCAAGACATGGGCAGACCATCTTCGCCACCTTCCTGTCGTCCTATCAACTCTATGGCTGCACCGACTCTTCATCAAGCGCTCCAAGTGTGCCTTTGGCGTTGACTCCGTGGCATACTTGGGCCACATCATCTCCGCCACCGGGGTCGCCATGGATCCGGCAAAGGTGTAGGCCATTCGCGACTGACCTCAACCGCGTTCGGCGCGTGCGGTGCGTGGCTTCCTTGGCTTGGCGGGCTACTACCGCAAATTCGTCCACAACTATGGCACCGTGGCCGCGCCCTTTCCCCGCCCTCCTAAAGAAGGACGGGTTCGCCTGGACTGTGGCAGCGACCGCGGCGTTCGACGCTCTCAAGGCCGCGGTATCCTCGGCACCGATCCTCACCATGCCGGACTTCACCAGGCCGTTCACTGTGGAGTGTGACGCCTCCTCCCACGGTTTCGGCGCGGTCCTCATTCAAGACGGCCACCAAATCGCCTTTTTCAGCAGGCCCGTCGCGCCACGCCATCGCACCCTCGCCGCGTACGAGCGGGAACTCATCGGCCTAGTGCACGCCGTCCGGCACTGGAGGCCATACCTATGGGGCCGCCACTTCACTGTCAAGACCGACCACTATAGTCTCAAATACCTTCTGGACCAGCGGCTGGCGACCATTCCCCAACACCATTGGGTGGGGAAACTGCTCGGCTTCGATTTCCAGGTGGAGTACAAGCCCGGCGTGATGAACACCGTGGCGGACGCGCTGTCTCGCCGTGACACAGTCGACGACGCCACTGTTCTCGCGCTGTCCGCACCGCGGTTTGACTTCATCGAGCGCCTTCGTCAAACACAAGACATCGACCACGCGCTGGTGGCCATCAAGGACGAGATCGGCACGGGCGCGTGCGACGAGCCGTGGTCCATCACTGATGGCATGGTGCTGTTCGCCGGGCACCTGTACATTCCCCCGGCGTCACCGCTACTCCAAGAGATCATGATGGTCGTCCATGAGGAGGGACATGAAGGCGTCCAACGCACGCTTCACCGGCTTCGTCGCGACTTCCACTTCCCTAACATGAAGCAACTCGTGCAGGACATGGTGCGGGCGTGTGGGGCGTGCCAACGCTACAAGGCTGAGCATCTGCACCCAGCAGGTCTCCTCTTTCCCTTGCCAGTACCGCAAGGCATTTGGACGGACATCGCACTGGACTTCATCGAAGCGCTTCCCCGGGTCCGTGGCAAGTCCGTCATCCTGACAGTGGTGGACAGGTTCAGCAACTATTGCCACTTCATTCCCTTGGCACATCCGTACTCGGCCGAGTCCGTCGCCCAAGTATTCTTCGCCAAGATCGTTCGTCTACACGGCGTACCACAGTCCATGGTATCGGACCACGACACGGTCTTGACCTCCGCGTTTTGGCGCCAGCTCATGCGGCTGGTGGGCACCAAGCTCCACATGACCACCGCGTTCCACCCCTAGTCCGATGGGCAATCAGAGGCCGCAAACCGCGTCATCATCATGTACCTGCGGTGCCTGACTGGGATCGGCCACGCCAGTGGCTGTGGTGGCTTCCTTGGGAGGAATTCATCTTCAACACCGCCTACCAGTCCTCGCTGCGTAACACCCGTTTCGGGTCGTCTATGGACGCGACCCCCCTCCATCCGGTCATACAAACCAGGGGACACCAGGGTGGCCGCGGTCGCCAGAAGCATGCAAGAGCGCGAAGAGTTCTTGGCGGACATCCGCTATCGCCTGGAACAAGCGCAGGCCACCCAGAAGAAGCACTACGACAAGTCGCACCGCTCCGTCTCCTGTCAAGTGGGGGACTAGGTCCTACTACGCCTTCGCAAGTGCGCCGGTGTCTCTGCCCCACACGGTCACCGGCAAGCTGAAGCGGCGGTACTTCGGCCCCTATCGCGTCACGGAGTTGATCAATACGGTGGTTGTCCACCTTGCTCTGCTGCCCCGAGCTCGCCTACACGATGTTTTCCACGTCGGGCTCCTCAAGAAGTGGCACGGGACACCACCTGACACCCCCCTCTGCTGCCCAACATGCATCATGGAGCGGTGGTCTGTGAGCCTGAGCAAGTCATCAAGTCTCGCTTGGCCCGTGGGGTGCGCCAGGTTCTAGTTCAATGGAAGAGGACCTCTGCAGCTTCAGCTATGTGGGAGGATAGCTCGAGGACGAGCTGCCTCTCGACGGAGGGGAGATGTCATGTGGGGACGAACCTACACCAGGCGCCGGAGGGCGCGAGACGTGTGCCGAGCAGCGGAGCGTGCGGCGCACGCGAAGGAGAGCCGCGACCAGTTCAGCGGCGAACGCATGACGCGCGCGGAGGAGAGCCGCGACCAGTCCAGCGGCGAACTCACAACGCGCGCGGAGGAGAGCCACGAGGAGGGGCACGGCCAGATCGGTGGCTAAGTTTAGAAGTCAAGATTAGTTTCTGTTTTCCATTCCCTTCATGCAACGAGCACTAGGCTCCGGTTGGCTGTTCTGTTTTCCATTCCCTTCATGCAAGGAGCACTAGGCTCCGGTTGGTTGAGGCCTTTGGCCTATATTATTGTAACTGCACATTTGGTTGAGGTTAAGCAAGAATTGTTATCGTCTAAACCTTTCTCCCTCTCAACTTCCTAAGCCTACGGCGGAGGGGTAAACCTCGCCGAAGAAGACGGACCGTGGCTACGAACTCCGTAGCCAGGGGGCAGCTACCCTAGGACCCGAGGTCCTTGACATCTTCATATATACGATATTTCTAGTATTACTGATTTCACTTCTCTGAAAGTATTTGGCGGAGAAGAATAACCCTAGTTGTACTTATATTTCTGATTGGAGGAAGTATTTGTTTGTACCCTGGAAAGGTTACAATTTGTTTGGTACCTTGCATATCGGGCCGAAGAGTTCTCTCTACTGAAATGTGGGCACATATGCCCAAACCTGGTCCAGACTCACAAGTACAAACATGATGCATAGCAGCTAATGATTGATAGTCTCCATCATTGTCCACTAACCTAACCCCCCTTAAACCTTTTTGCACTTTGGTTGCACGATTCCAGTACACTTTGTTTGTTTTCCATCATTTTGATGAAGTGATGAGAATTCCCAGGAAAAAGCATGAAAATATTTATATTTGAATCATTAGATGCTCAAACATGTTAGAAATTATGTTAGTGTGGAACATTGATAAAAAAGCATGTATCAATATGTTAGATATCCATCTCTGTTTGCCCCACAAATCGATAAAAGCATGTCAGATATTCATCTCTATTTATTGATCCAAAACTCAGAAGAAAAAGAATTACACATGGTACAGACACCTGCATCGCCATGTATTGACTCCTAGGATATACAGCCCCGATTGTACAAAAAGAGAAGAAAACAAAAGGAAAGTCTTCTTCGGCAATGTAAGAATGTTAAGGATGTAAGGAAAGGCCATGTTAGGATGCAAGGAAAACACAATTAAGATGATCTGAGAATTGTTGTAAGGATGTACAAAAAGAGAAGAAAACAATTGTGTAAGAATTGTTGTAAGAATGTAAGGAAAGGCCATGTTAGGATGCAAGGAAGAGAACGGTAATGATCTGAGACCTAAAATTGTGTTATCTCAGTATATATCGTTCGTGGTTTCAAAACTATTTGTTTTCAGCGTGAAGAAGGAACTCGCAAAGGAACGGAGACTATTAACAGATTAACTTACCGTATTTTGTGTGGTTGGCAACAAGATCATACTTGATCGCAAACATATCCACGAAGACTATCGTCGAGCTTTTCAGCGTCAAACGCAGCTCGTCCAGGGCTTCGCTCAGCAAAGAGTTGAACTTCTTGCAGACATTGTTGATGGTCGAGATGCACCCATTCTGATCAAGGTCACTGTCATCATCCCTCGGCATAGCAAGCTTCTGAGGCATGCATCCCAACGCTCCCGTGCCATGTATCCAGAACTTCCTGGCCCCGTTCTTGTGCAGCCTCTGCAGTTTTATTTGTTTGCAAGGATACAACGATTAGTTATTACGGAATGAATAAATAGCGTGTAAAAAGATTCTTGAAAGGAAATGCTAGTAGTCGGAGTTCAGAGATCATCAGATGAAGTAGAATCCATGTACCTCGATGGCTTTCTTGATTTCAGCAATTACAGGGGGAAGCTTTTCGAGCATTGTATGGTAGGGCAAGTGGAGAACACCGTTGATGTCATTGTGCCCGGGCTCCGCCGGTCTGCCGCGATGGCCGCGGCTTCCCCCTTCTCCACCGCCGCCGCCGTAGCGTAGTTCTCCAACGGCCCCGCCTCCACCCCGGTACGTCTCCCTGTCCCCCAATCGGTTCTCGGCTTCTGTCTGATTACGCTCGCCCGCTGGACTGACCGCGCGTCCCGCTTCTCGCCTCCCCTCCCATCAAGCAATAGGCAAGCAGGCATATATACATAACAAACGGGTGCCTCCTTCACCAAACCAGACAAAATCGGGGGCACCAGGATGATCATAAGCCTACCGTTGTCATTCAGCACCAGCAAATCACTGTGACGCTTCCATGACACACTTAGGATATGCTACTACCTACTAGGAGTATATACAAAAGGAGGGCCATTACATGATTACATCAGGTGTGGGCCTGTATGGCTGGGACAAGACAGCGATCTCCAACAGCTCCTTTTTTTTCATCCCCCGGCTGGAGATGCTCGTGCTCAAGCTCCGCGGCACGGTCGAGGTGTCCGAGAAGAATGCATCAGGAGCGCCTCGCTGCTGGAGTTGCGCGACATGCTGAGGGAGGCCGCGGGCCGCCGCGGAGAGCCAAGCCGTCGTCCTCGACTTCCAGCGCCGAGCCAGAAGCCACGGGGAGGAGGAGGACGGCGAGCCGGCGTCAACGAGCGCGCCAGGCCAGCAGCAACCCGCCGACAACATGGAGGCTATAAGATTTGATGGCCCGGTCCAATTCGACATCCAGCCCAAGAAATGTGCACGTTTGGCGGCCCAGCAAGGAGCCCAGGAGCCTAGCTCCAGAGCTCGGCGCCCCCCTTTCCCTGGCTCACTGCGTGACGCCCTCTCTCGTCTCGACTGCCGTGGCGAGCGGCGGCGCTGACCGCCAGCAAGCACGAGAAATTATGAAATAATATGACCGGTATTCGCATGATGACCCGCAATTTGTAAGCCTTATAAAATATGACCTTTTTACTGTTTGAGACACGCAAAAAAACCAAACTGCCCCTCCTCATCTTCTTGCTTCCTTTCTTCCTCGTGACGCACCGGCGGGCCAACGGCCGAGCACTCCAACACCATGTCCCGATGGGCGAGCAACCCGGTGGCAGCAAGATCCGGCGACGACGCTCGCACACGGCAAGGCGGCGGCGCACCCGGCGAGGAGGCTGTGCCCGCACCCGGCTGCGGTGGTGCTGGCGCTCGGACCTGGCAGACAGCGGGCGGCGGACATCAGAGGTCGGGCGGCAGCTCGCGACGCGACTCGCGTCTCGCGGCGCGAGGAGAAAGCTGGGTCGCGGAAGCGGCGGCTGTGGGCGCATCTCCTGGCTGGGCGGCGGACGGCGGACGGCGTCCGAACATGGCTGGGCGGCGGACGGCGTCGAGCGGCGTCGAGCAGCAGACGGCGCCGGGTGATGGAGGTCGGGCCGCGTTCGGAACGAAACAAAGGAAAATAGAGAGGGGCAACATTGTCTTTTTTTTTACTAAAGACTAAATTTCATAACAATTCGCAGTAACTAAGTCATATTTGATAAGGATTACGAATTCCGGACGTGACATGCTAATATTGGGTCATATTTCTCAGCAAGCACGCCGGCCGCGGCCCGTGGTTCCTCGCCTCCTGCTTGCATTCGTGACCGACGGCCTAATCATCTACCTTCCCTTCCCTTCGCCGCCGCCATGTCGCGCCTCCAAAATCGCCTCCTCCCTCTGCTCCGCGCCGCCTCCTCGCTACCCTCCCCGATCCACCCCCGCGCGTGCCACCACCTCCTCCTCTCCACCTCCACCATACCCGCGCCCTTCTCCCTCGAGGAATACCTCGTCGCGTCCTGCGGCCTCGCCCCAGCCCAAGCCCGCGAAGTCTCCAAGAAGGCGTCCCGCGAGATATACACTGGATCCAGGAGATCGCTAGATGAGCTCTCCTACTCCCGCCTCAACTCCGCCTCCAACCCCAATGCCATCCTCGCGCTGCTCTCCAGCGCTGGCCTGTCCCGCGCCGACATCGCCGCCGCCGTATCCGCGGACCCACTGCTCCTCCGCGCTTCCGTGAATCTCATCGGCCCCCGCCTTCACGCTCTCCGCGATCGCGTAGGTCTGTCTACTCCCCAGATCGCAAGCTTCATCCTGGTCGCATCACGCGCTCTCCGCTCGCGCGACGTCGTTCCCAAGCTTGAGTTCTTCATCTCCTTCTTCGGCTCGTTTGATCGGGTCCTGGCGGCTGCAAAGCGGAACTGGAACCTCTTCAAGGTGGGCCTTGAGAAGATAATCAAGCCCAACATAGTTTTGTTTCGTCAATGCGGTGTTCTGGACATTGCTAAAGTGTGTTTTCACAACCCATGGGTGCTTACCTTCCAACCGGAACGCGTGAAAGAGTTCTTGCTGCGGGCCAAAGAACTTGGGGTGCCTCCTACTTCCCGGATGTTTAGCCACGCAGTGGCTGTTAGCAGCAGTCTCTCCAAAGAGAAGGTTGCTGCCAAGCTTGAGTTCTTGAAAAGCACTCTTGGTTGTTCCGAGTATGAGGTTTCCATTGCAGTGTCCAAGCAGCCACAAGTATTAGAATTATCTAACGAGAATATTGGATGCAAGATTGAGTTCCTACTCAACGAGGCTGCAATGGAGCCACAATATATTGTTGAAAGGCCTGTTCTGCTCTTATACAGCCTGGAGAAGCGGCTTGTGCCCCGGCATTATGTCATGAAGGTCCTGCTGGAGAAGGGATTGCTGAATAGCAATATGAGCTTTTCCAATTTAGCTATCTATGGAGAGGAGACATTCAAATCAAAGTTCATCGAGTGTCACATGGACTCTGTTCCTGACCTTGCAGATGCTTATGCTGCAGCTCGTGCTGGTATTGTGTCCTCTAAAGTCTAATTTTAGCATCTCTTATGTGTTTTAGAGTGGTGGAACTTAACTCATGCTCATTAGCAGTTGTGTAGGCTTTTTCGATTTGCAAGGGAACCACTAGTGATATCTGACTCATCATACATAGTTCAAGTTTAAGCTAGTATTATTTGTGAAGGGGCTGGGTTTGACTTTGATCCTTAAGGTGCATGTTTTGTTAGTTTCTTCTTCTGCCTAGTACATGGCTGAAGATTATCCATAACTGCTAGAATGGACTGATTAGATTATTTTGGCTAACCCTAGAGGGTAGCAATATAGTGTCATACATGGGCCTCATGGGCCTAACACTCAATACTCTAACACCCCCCCGCAGTCTGAACTTCCGGCGCAGCAGAGTTACAGACTGGACATGAAAAGAAGCACACACACGAGCCCCCCCCTCCCCCCCCACAGACGCAACTAGCCACCGGTGACATTGAGGCTGGAGCGAAACTCGGTGAAGGTCGAGGACGAGAGACCCTTGGTGAAGATGTCGGCGAACTGGGAGGTGGTTGGGACGTGAAGGACCCGAACAACGCCAATGGCAACCAAGTCCCGGACGAAGTGCAAGTCGATCTCCACGTGCTTGGTCCGCTGGTGCTGAACGGGGTTGTTGGAGAGGTATACGGCGCTGATGTTGTCGCAGTAGACAAGCGTGGCTATGGCGAGGGGGCTGTGGAGCTCGGCGAGGAGCTGCCGGAGCCAGGAAGCCTCCGCCACGCCGTTAGCGACAGCACGGTACTCCGCCTCGGCACTGGAGCGGGAGACCACCGGCTGGCGCTTGGACGACCAGGACACCAGGTTGCCGCCCAGGAAGACAGCGTAGTCGGAGGTGGAGCGCCAAGTGTCCGGACATCCGGCCCAGTCAGCGTCAGTGTAGACGACGAGCTCGGAGGAGGAAGACCGGTGAAGGAGCAAGCCGTAGTCGACACTGCTACGGAGGTAGCGGAAGAGGCGCTTGAGAGCAGTGAGGTGGGGCTCTCGAGGAAGGGAAAGCCCCCGTGCCCGCCTGCAGGCCCCGCCCGGCAGCAGCGACGACGGCGGCCACGGCGTCTGCGCCCTCATCGGAAGTTCCGCCTGCGCCGGCGCCGGCCGCGCCGGGGGCCGCGCCGGCCGCGCCGGGAGTCGCGCCGGCCACGAGGAGGAGAGGAGCCGCAGCAGCAGCGGCGGCCCATGAGATGGGGCGCGCGCCGGCGGCCTGGAGAGGGGAAGAAGGGAGAGGAGGGAAGGAGGAAGAGGAAGGAGGGCAGGGCGGCGGCTGCAGGCAGGGAGAGGGTGGGAGGGAGAGAAGGAAACCCTAGGCTCTGATTACCATGCTAGAATGGACTGATTAGATTATTTTGGCTAACCCTAGAGGGTAGCAATATAGTGTCATACATGGGCCTAACACTCAATACTCTAACAATAACTTTACTTTTCTTCTCTGAATGAATTAGTCCTTGCGGTAGAGCTGATTAAGCTAATTGGAATTTGACAGTATTAGCTTTTGGTTTTGTCCAACCATTTTTTTATCAGTATGGCATTTTTTTTATTCCAACTGATGTTTTACGTTGATGTCACTAACTGAATGGATTATTTTTGTTTCTGCTGATGCTAAGATTGTTTGAGACTGAAACTAAACTAGTAGTTTGAGGTAGCAGCCGAAATCACTATTGAGAAGAAATTATTTATGAAACAATTGGGTAATATCAATGTTCTGGGCCAACAAAATATTCTTGATTTCTTTTTAATGTGTTTTGGGTGCCATGGAGGGATGGACCTTTGCCAATGTACCAAAGATGGTTGTATGTTTCGCTAGTAAGGCAATGATATCCTAACAGCTGAAAATAAATGCCATGTTGTTAGGGAGATGATTTCATATGAGAGGGTATGTATTTGTTGTTATTTGACTATTTTTCTCCTATAAGATATATTGAGAGAATATGTCCCTTTTATACTGTCTTGATTTTTTTTTTTTGATAAGTCGACGGAGGGGGAGAGAATCCCCCACCTGAGATTATATTGATTCAGTGGCCCTCATGACCAAATGTTTGGAATACATAGAAGTACATAGTTCAATGTTCAAAGCTAGCCATGGAGTTTACATTGCGGCAATACTGTCTTGATTTGGCTGCGTAATATTAGGGAAATTGATCTTTGGTATATAGAGAGTATGCCTCTTCTAGAAATAAGCCCATCAAACAAGGGAACCAATTGTTGTAAATCTATCGGGCTGTTTGGCGGTTGATTTCCACAGTCGATAAATGTTCTGTTGTGAGAGAAAAACATTATACCATGACTAATAAGTTCAGGCGAGCATGTCTAGTTTTGTGATTTTAAGTATGTGCATGATAAATAGTTGGCATGATGCTATTTATAAGCTGGTTGCTTCCATAGGTCACAATGTATTATGAGTTTACATCATTTATGTGTTGATCACTAAGCAGGATCACAAGCCGATCTCTGCAGTCACTCAGGTTTATATAGCAGTGCGAGTGCATTCAGTGGTCCCTAAACATCCATGTCCTAGGTTAAGGTTACAAATTCATGAACATTTTTTTTTTTCAACAAGATTCATGAACAATTGGACTCAGTAAATGCAAACTCTTACACACAGGGGAAAAAAAATACTGAACCAATGGCTCATGATGTATTTCCGTTTTAAGCAGTCCAGACAGGTCCCACAAATGGTCAGAGACTGAGTTATCCTTGTTGTTCAATGAAGCTCCTAAAACCTTCCATGTTGAGAAACAACGGACAAACCTCAAAGATTTGCAGAAGCTCCCAGGAAACAAACTTTAGGAACTTAGTTGCTGTTTCTGCGTGTAACATCATGCAATCCTAAACGAGGATGGATTAAGGTACTAGAGGACAACTAAAACCATGTTGAAATATTTGAGGTCCATGGCACACAAACATTAAATACAAATCGAGGATCATTTGTTGGCCCTTACGACATTGAATTACCCAATTGTTTCATAGAGAGTTTCATCTCAGTAGTGATTTCGGCGCTACCTGAAACTACAATATTACCCAATGTTCTCATACAATATTATTAGCATCATTAGAGAGAAGAAAAAAAAACAATCCTTCAAGACCTACATAAAACATCAGTTGGAATAAAACATAATGTCACACTGATAAAAATTGGTTGCGCAGAAGGAGAAAAACTAATACTGTCAGTCTAATTAGCTTAATAAGCCAGCTGAACGGTTGTCTATTTGGCTGGTAGGTGGTAAGAGAAACACGTGTTTATTGCTGAGCCGGATCACAAGCCAGTCTCTGCAGACAATCATGCTCTTTTGGTCATCTGGATTAGCAGGATGTTTGTGGCCGCATGCAGTAGCCCTTCGTCAGGCCATGAGGAATCATTGGCAGTTGCCATCAGAATCTTATCAGGACTGGGCTAATTGTTTTTATGCTGCTGAAGTGCATCCCCGTTCATTGCTAGTTCTGTCCAACATCCGTGTCCGTCGACGGATTTCCAGGGCTGGGACTGGCTCGCACCGTCCGCGCAGGTACCTCTCCATCGCTTGGGCGTGAATAGATGCAGCAACCATTTGAGTAGATACAAGCAACAAAACAAATGGTTGCTGCATCTATTCACGCCCGTACAAGGCCTGTATTGTTTTTTTTTTTTGAGTAAAGGCCTGTATTGTTGGGAGCAGGCTGCATAGAGAGGTTGGAGAGAAATCAATCACGCCTGTACGGCAGGCACTACAAGAATCTAGCTTTTCATTAACATAGAAAATAAACAAGTGATACAAAAATTCGAGATCAAAGAACACTAGGACAGCCACCCAGCAGCTGAAGATTTCACAAGTTAATAATGGTTGAAGACAAGTTTGCTCCAATTAATTAGAAGGGAAAGACAACATCTACAGCCCATGGTCAATGCACCATCGCATGCACAAGTAAAATGGAACTTTGGTTGGAACAAAACAAAAAGACAGTTTCATCCACTGCGTTTTATTTCATGCATTCTGATTTTGCCGTAAAGAGAAGACTTGGGACCATGTCTATCAGCAGCTTAGGGAAGTGTTCTCTGGTAGAGTGGAAGGGCTCCCAGTGCTTCACGCTCGGCATTTTCCTTTTTCACCTGCAAGAAATGTGCCATATCAAACAATAGCTACTTCTCGTATGAATTCAGACAAAATAAAAATGGGAAATAAAATAACTTCGATGCTCAAGTCTGAAAAAACAAGAACTTTGCATCATAGTGCTAATTAACAGCTTGAGCTAAGGAGTTTCTTAAATAGTGACACATCCAATTGCATGTATCCAGATAAAATTCTACTCCTAGAATCACATAAAAATCATGTTAAGTTGCAATATTGTTTACAAAATGGTTATTGTACACAATATTAGAAGTACACCAAATATACATTGCCCAAGAATTTGTGAAAGCTACAATTTCTATCAGTTTGCAAAAGTAAAGGAATCAGTAAGAGGAGTAAAGGCCATGGAGCCACACCAGAACAAATCGTGATATCTAAGCTGAGATGAAATTTATCATTGGATGTCATCACACAATATGATAATGATTAATGAACCACTTCATATCAATGGCTTAACGCTTAATACTCCATCCAATCCAAAATATATTGCAATGCACATTTTCCCTGATTCTTCCATGTCTACCCCTAGTTAAATGCTAACTAATCAATGAAGCAGACTTGCCAGTTGCAGCCTTGTTAAATCTAGCAACGACTGAAAGGAAATACACTCCCAACCTTAATTCTTATCATGTAGATTAGCTCCCTTGTATGAATGAAAAAGAGGGAGTGGAGTGACTCTAGTGCAAAGGCATGTGAAATGCCAATGGTATGCAGTAAAAAGATTCTTACCAGAGCCAACATGTCACTCAAATATCCTCTGAATGGAACCTGCTGTGCCTGTACAAAAAAGGTAAATGTTTCACAATGTGTAAGTTTACAAGGTTATATTAAACAATATTTTATGACACTGTAAGCATTACATGATGTGGAGAGAGTATCCGAACACAAAACTCAAGTCCATAGAGAAGAAAATTCAAGAACAGATACTCCCTCCATTCCAAATTATAAGATGTTTCGGCTTTTCTAGATTTATAGCTTTTGCTATGCACTTTGGTATACCATATGTTTAGATACATAGTAAAAACAATGTATCTAAAAAAATTTAAACGTCTTATAATTTGGAACGGAGGGAATAACTGATAACATCTGATTGTACACATTGGAAATTCATATAACTTTTAAATGAATAAAAGGCTTTACATACTCCCTCTATTTTAACAATGTTGGCATTAAGCTTTGTCCTAAGTCAAATGTCCCTAACTTTGACCAATCTATAATACCAAAGAAATGTACTCTAAGGCATCTCATGGTGGAATAGTGAAACTAAGCTCATGCTGTAAATGTTGGTGTATTTTTATATACAAATTTGGGTTAAAGAAATATGACATAGAACAACTACAATGGCCTCAATTTTGGAATCGAAGGAGTGCATAACAATATCTGCAAGGCTGAAGAGTAGGAACAAAATTCAGATTCAGCATGCACCTAAACAGCTAAGTAGAACAGCATGCACCTAAACAGCTAAGTAGAACATCGTCAAGGCAAAATGTAGGATGAGCATGGACATTAATCTAAATCAACAAAAAGAAATTCTCAACCCAAAATGGTGCACTGAATTAAAAAAAAACAAAAAATGCCTGAATAACCGAAACAAACTCCCTCCTAGCCAATGACTACATTTGGAGACTGCATATATACAGACAGACTTGTCATCCATAAAAAATCCTTGAATCGATCTGCCCATCAGCCTGAAAGCAAATGCTACAATAACAAAAGAATCCTGGATTCAAATTGCTACCATAAACAAAAGAATCCTGGAATCAATTTGCCTATCAGCACGAAGGCATGTGGTCTCCTAAATTCCTAAAACAACCACATCATCACCCTAATGCTTACTTCAAAGTTCAATCTCATCTCTCACCAGAACTTAGTTGAAGTGACCCTATTCAGAATCATTGGCCTCTTTTAAAACTCCCGGCAAGTTGAACCATTTGAATCACAGGTACGTACAACCCAAACACACAAACGGAAACATTTCACCTGACATGCAATCATCCGCAATATTACACCGATAATGAGTCACGTCAGTAGCTGTTTGCAGTAGTGCCACCTATAGAACCTATCTTATGCAACCTCGGACGCTACCGTCACAACAACCACGACCATAATACGACTCGAGAGATCTAGATCAAGGGGAAATGAAGGGGCAAGAACCTGAAGGTGCTCGGGGAGGTACTGGTGCTTCATGGAGAGGTCCATGGAGCGCTTGAGGCGCTGGATGCGGGCGTCGACCACCTCCCTAGGCAGCCTCCCGAGCGCCTCCTTGATGTCCAGGTCGAAGTAGGGGTCGTACAGGTCGTCGTACCTCAGCCCTGTCGGATCGGATCACCGGATCACACGCGCGCAGCAGATCCGAAGCACACCGCCAGTCAGATCAACGGAACAAGAAGCAAAATGGCGAAACCGAAAGGGGAACCCGACAGAGGATCGAGGCCGTCTCGGATCCGGGATTACCGTATTTCCTGAGGCGCGAGGAGACGGCGTGCATGTGGAGGCGCGCCAGAGGGTTGCGGCGCGGGTTCACAATCAAGTTCGCCAGCGCGTTCATCATCGACGACATGGTGGCGGCGCCGGTGCCGGGAACCTCTTCCTCGTCTTGTGTGGCGGCGGACGCGGTGGTCCTTCACCCTCCCTCGCTTTTGGGGAAGAGAAGAAGAGGAGCGGTGGTGGGCGTGCGTGTGTGCGTGGACGAGGTCTCGGGCCCGGGGGCCTTTGGGGACTAAATGGGCTGGATACTAATGGCCGGCCCACACAGAAGCATTTGTGGCCTTATGGGCTTTCCCATCGTTTCCGTTGCCTTGCTTTCCGATCCGTCGTGTTCGGTTTGGGAAATCCTCTGCGGTGGCTACGATCGCAGCGCAAATGGAGAGTCGCCGCTCCGATCTCGCCCGCGCCGCTGGCGGCTGCCGACGATCCGGTGAAGCACCCTCTCCATTTTTGGCGAGCGAGGGGCGAGAGACTGTTGAGATGGAGGCCGCGAGCGCATGGACCGGTGAAAAGAGACCCAAGATCCAAAGCACACCTACAACTCCTGGGGATCTCGGCAACACTACAAACGATCATACCGAGCGTTCTTCTGGCGAGATTGCCCACGGACAAGAACAACAAGATGAAATCGAAGGCTGGGATGACACCAAGCTCAGCAAGGAGATCGATGGTTTGCGCAGGTGGATGCATGAAACGTCCCAAGATGAGGATTATGCTTCTGCTTACGACGATGAGCTTTGGGCTGAATTCGACGAGGAGCAGCAGAGAGCATTGAACCAACGCCTCGCCCTGTGTCGAATCAGGGCTCATGAGGTAACATTTTGTTATTATCAGAGCATCTTTTTTTTTTGGCGAAATATTTTTAGAGCATCTGATGCAGAGTGCCATGACAAAATCATACAAAGTTAAACTTTGCTTTTGGGGACGTTGATACAGGAGCAATACCGGGTTTTGGACGATGCAACACTGTTAAAGCTATTCCCCCCTGATGTTCTTGAACGCGGGGAAGAAATCGAAATGATCGAATGGTTGTCCCCGAGCCCGAGCCCGAGCCCGAGCCCGAGCCCGAGCCCGACCCCGACCCCGACCCTGACCCGCCTCCCCTCCCTGTCACGTCGCCCCCGAATCTTCCAGAATCCACAGCTTCCTTGTAACACCCTAGGTTTTTGTAAATTTTCAAAAATAGTCAAAATGCATTTATGGTGATTAAATAATTAGGTAAAATAAATATTTTTATGAAAATAATGTTGAATTATGGTAGAAACATGCTTGAGCATTCATGCTGGTGCATAATTTCTTGTGTGGTGTTTGAATTTGAATTAGAATTCAAAATACATTTGAATTTTGCATTTGAAAGGAATTCAAATAAAAGAAAAATCATTTCTTTCTCTCCTCCCTCCATTTGGCCCGAACGGCCCGCGGCCTGCTTCTCCTCCCCGCACTCCGTCTGGCCCACTCTGCTGCCGCGGCCCGCTTCCTCTCCGGCCCAGCAAGGCCGCAGCAGTAGCCGCGCGCCGCCGCATCATATTGGGCCGATAGGCCGCGGCCCATCGAGACGTCGCGCCCGCGCGTCGCTCCCTCCGTCTGGCTGACAGGTGGGGACCCCGTCATCGTCGTCCTCCTCCGGTTCGTCCCCGACCCGGACTCGCGCGTGGAGACCGAACACGACCGCGTCACCCCGTTCTCCACACGCCATGTCGCACCTTCGCCCTCGGGCTATAAATTCATTGACTCCACGTCCACAACAACCTCCTATTCCCATCTACTCGAGCCGCCACCTCAGTTCGCGCAGCAGCGTCCTCCAAAACCCTAGCCGCCACCGAGGATCCGCTGGAGCTCGGAATTCGCGGTAGCCGTAGGGTATTTAGTGGCGTAAGTTGGTCTTTGAGCTCGAGCTTGATCTCCTGAGAACACTGGCATCCTTAATCTTGATCAATTTGCTCATCTTGTGTTGAATTGTCGCCCGCCATTAGCTCACCGTCGGCCATCTCAAGCTTCATCTTCCCCTCTGGTATGCTCGCCTTGATCTCCTGAGTCGATTAGCATCGCTTCCGAGTAGTTTGGTAGGCCGTAGTGCTCGGCGTATGAACGCCGGCGAGCTCGTCTCCGCCGTTGTCGGCCACCGGCCGTCGTTAGTTTACTCGGGTCGCCATCTTCGTGCTAAACGTGATCGCCGCAGGCTCCTGAGTCATTTGGTCTAGGTCCGGTGTTGAGCCGAGGCCTGTAGCGCTAGATTCGTTTACTCCGGCGAGTTTTCTCGTCGCCGGCCATGTCTGCCGTCGCGTCGGACATCGTCTCCGGCGAGGCCGACTACTCAATCCGATCTGAACCGTCAATCTCTGTTCCGACGGCCATCAGCAGCCCGTACCCCTTTGTTTGGCTAAATTACAGATAACCCTCTGCCTTTCTGCTTAATCTGTTAAGAACCCTTGGCGTTTTCGACAGAATACGTTTTCTCTACTGGAAAGCGTAATTTCTGTTTAACAGATCCATAATACGCTTTGGCCACTAGAAGCCGTATTTTTCTTATAACAGCTTCCAGAATATGTTTCCTCCTTTGGAAAACGTATTTTTCCTTTTCAGTTTTAGAATACGTGTTCATCTATTTACAGTTTTGCCATTATCTTTAAAAGCTTATAACTTTCACGTTTTAACTCCGATTTGGTCCGTTTAAATTTCGTTAGATTCATAATTTCATAATCTACGCAGTGGTGCTACTGTGGAAGTATTTTAGAAAATTTATATTTTTAGTTTATATTTAAAGTATTTATTTATCTACAGGAAATCTTTGAAAATTCATATCTTTATCGTTATAACTCCGTTTTCGGTGAACTTGACGTTTGTGTGATCGTAGAAGCGAGTAGAATAATTTTATAAACTTTTTATTCTATTTTGATGAGATTGATGTGCTGTTTCTCTAATAATTCTTTGTTGCTTCGTGTATGTATGCTCGATTGGATTGTCTGGTGTTGATTGTTAATGTCGAGTTCAGACGGTGAGGTTTTTGCTAAGCAAAGCTACTTTGAGGATCAGCAGGATCAACAAGACTTTGTGAATCAAGGCAAGTATAGCATGGATCATCCTTGTTACCTATTCACTATAAATAACAATTCATATGCATGTGTCCGTTTGATGACCTAGAAATTATAACTAGCTTTGATATCCTGATTCCTTTAACCTTTTGGGTTGTATTGGGTAATTATGATGATAGTGCTCTAATGGTCATGATCTTATAACTTGATGTGTGTTATGCTATCAACGAAAACGATGACTTTTAACAAACATGGACTCTTGTCTGTAAGTGATTTATCATGGAGAATCCGTACAGCTGTGAGGGCTATATGGCTCTGGCTCTAGTCACTTGTAGGCCCTTTTCTAGCTGGTTAGTGGTCTGAAAGTTGGGGTATAGGACTGCCTCTGTCCTTATGAGTATAGCCGGGAAGGATTGTGCCATATTAGAAGGGGATTTCTACACACAACGTATTTTCGTATCTCTGATTGGTTACGAGAACCTATAGGAGGCTTTATATGTTTTGTGGTGGTTTGGAAGTTATAAGTCCACTCAGTTGTAAAACATGACTCACAGTGAAAGTGTACACCTCTGATTAGAGTTTAAATCAATATATTGTCCGTGCCCTTCGGTTAGGGCAGCCTTGACACATTTAGAAAAGATAATGGTTCATAAATTATTAATATGTGTATCTTAATGTCGTTATGGCTATACACTGGTTAATGTTAATTTGATCATGAGAATATAGGAATTATCACTACCTTGATGCTATGCTTCAATATGATTAATTTATAAAAGCTAAATACAGTCAAACCGTATCAGCTTATTTGAGCCTCATTAACCCATGTTATGCTTGTTGAGTACGGTTGTGTACTTACGCTTGCTTTACTTTCAATTTTAGAAAATCCCGGATGGGTAACAGATGAAAGTTGGAATGAGAGCTATCGTGATGAGTACTAGGTTTGGTGTTCACCAGTTGACGTGTCCCTGTGTGGAGCTTCCGTAATAAAGATATCTTAGTTATTTATTGTTTATGCGCAATATTCTGTAATAAATATTGGTACGCTATGTAATAAACAGGGTGATGATACTCTTTGTAATTTGTCATCCTATATGTGCGACTGTTCCTGAGGCTCATATAAGGCTATTTATGCATTCTACTTTTATCCTTAAAAGTGGAGTGTGACAAGTTAGTATCAGAGCCGTGTTGACTGTAGGACGTAAGCCTAGATAGAATGGTCATTCTTAGTCTTCTTTGCTTCACTAGTTCATGTTCTTAACTTTAACCTTGTTATTTTCTCAATTTTTATGCTCTTATACTTACTCTATTGAGAAAATCTTGACTCCGCTCTAACTCATGTCTAAATCTTATAGATGCCTCCTTATACTCACCGCATGACTGCTGCTGCGTATCGTGATCTGTTCAACCACCTGGAGACTAGGGAAATTGATCCGCCATCACCAACCCCGGTGCCTACACCACCTCAAGGTGAAGAAGAAGAACCAATGGAAGCTTCTGAAGAAGAAGAGCTGGAAGCAGTTCAAGATGATGGTCAATCCCCACCACCGTCTGCTGGTGGTTCTGCTGGAGGAGGTGGACCGCACGCTCCTATGGGATGGACTGTGAAGATCTCTCGCATACCGGAGTGCCACACCAGATCGCATATATGACTCATGAAGCTTCTTCGTGACTATTATGCTGATTGGGACCCTGCTGTGCAGTACACTTGTTTTCAACACACCCATCCGTTGGAAGGTACTTATTGAGAGACAAATGTGGCTATATGTTCCCCAGGAGAGATGCTGAACTCTTACAACATAGAGATGATTTATGAGCATCTTGGTCCTAGCCCAACTCAAGAGGATGGCATTGAGGGTGCTGCTTTTACAGCCTGGATTGCTCTCTGTGGCCATCGCTTTGGAAAGAGATGATGAGTTTCGCTATTTGCCTCACGCTGACCACAGAATGGAGGATGTATGGGGTATGATGAATCCTCAAGATTTGCCACCTGAGTCACGGGAATTAGCACACTTTACGTGTGACATGATGCTCAAGCATCAGCGCATGGTAAGCATGGTGGAGCAGCTGGAGCAGAAGCTTAAGGAGAAGCAAAAAGAAATTGATAGACTCAGAACCATAACTGAAAAACCAAAGATTTATGAATAGATGGACCATGAGCTTCGACCTTAGCTTGAAAACCCTTATGTAATAGGCATGTTATTAGTATCGTGAGTCAAGTTAGTCGTGTCATTCTAGTGTGTGTGAACCTTGAGTGCTTGATGAAATATGATTATGTAATATAGATGATTTGGATTTTTGTGCGAGTGCTGGAGCTTTGTGGGCATTTCCGCAAGTTCCTTAGTTAAGTATATTAAGGTTAAAGTTTGAATAAATTAAGTTTGGATTGGTTTATCCTGTCTCCATCCTTGCTGTTTTCTGAGCAACCTATGATATTTTGGTTATATTTTAAAATTGGTTTATCCAATGAGTATGAGATTTTTCTGAGTGAAATTATACTTCTTTATCTAACAGTTCCCACAAGAATCATGTCGATATCAGTTCTGAGTTGGAAGTTATGCCTGTCGCAATATGATGTTCAGTGCTGTCTGAAATTTTTGAATAGTTTTTGTTGTTTAATTAATTCGATGGCCTAGATTACAGAATCTGGTAATATGGTCTGAATGGAAGTTGTAGAGAATTTCTTAACCTTTCCAACCATGTATAGAACGTCTTCTTTTGATACCTAGATCTTGAGATATGACTGTTTTTCTATACTGCTAAAATTGAAGCTCGCACAGAAATTTTTAGTTTTGCAATCCTTATTTTTATATAAGTGATTTGTATCCTGAATCTCTCTAAGCTTTGATTTTTGGGTTGAAATACAGATGGCTGCTTGGGGTGGAAGAGGTAATCTTGCTAGAGGCCATGGTGCTGGACATGTTACCAATGAGGAAATGAGAGAGGCACAAATGCAGCTGATGTAGACTATGACCCAGTTTATACAGACCATGCAAGCTGCAGGGTTACCACATGCTCAACCACTAAGGGATAAACGAAGGGACTTTATGCAAGGTCACCCCCTGTGTTTACCCATATACTAACGCTCAGGATGCTGAAGATTGGTTGCGTGCTGTGGAGAAGTAGTTGAATCTTGCACAGTGCAATGATGCTGAGAAAGTGTTGTATGCTTCGGGGCAACTCCAGGGAGCTGCTCAGATCTGGTGGGAGTCATACCAAGCTGCATGTCCTCACAATGCTCCTACTATTACCTAGAAGCTGTCAAAGAGGATTTCTTGGCTCGCCACGTTCCTGAAAGGTTAAAGGAATAGAAGGTAGAGGAGTTCAGGAATCTCAAGATGGGCTCTATGACTATGAGTGAGTATCATGCTAAGTTTGAGGAGTTGGCTCGCTATGCTCCCCATGAAGTTATAAGGGACATTGATAAGAGGCGTCATTTCCTAAACAACATGTACTATGAGCTCAGGTTGCAACTAAAGGCAACAAGTATGACACCTTTGAAGAATTGGTGAATAGTGCTATTGTGCTGGATAATGAACGCCTGGCACAGGACAAGAAGAGGAAGATGAATGGACAGGGCTTTTGAAACAATTCTCGTTTCCGTTCTAACTTCCATCAAGGTTTCCACAAGAAGTTCCAGGGACCAGTCAGCCAGAGATACCAGGGTCAGCATGCTCAGCGCAAGAATGGGAATTACCAGCAGCAAGGGAATCAACGGCCGTCACAGCAATTTGGAAATCAAACTCCACGCCTTACTGCGCCCAACAACACGCCTCTTAAGGGTAGTCCCAATACTCCTCAGTTATGTTATCATTGTGGTGAGCCTAGGCACTATGCCAATCGCTGCCCCTGGAAATCAAACCAACACACACCTCAGCACCAGAATGATAATCAGAAGTCCTATGCCAATCATGGAAGGGTGAATCATGTGTTCATTGAGACGGCTCAGGAAGCATCAGAAGTTATGCTGGGTACGTTCAACATCAACTCTATCTTTGCTACTGTACTTTTTGATTCTGGAGCTTCGCATTCCTTCATCTCGCAAGTATTTGTTAGAAATCATAGCATACCAATTGTAGCCATGAAGAACCAAATGGTAGTAAATTCGCCGGGGGGTGCTATACCAGCTTCTTACTACTGCCCCTTAGGTAAACTCCTCTTTAGGGGGTAGACTTTTTAGCAAACCCTATAGTGTTGAATGCATCTGGTATTGATTTAATTCTGGGATTGGATTGGATGGAAGCTCACCAAGCTGTGATAAAGTGTAAAGAGAGGGTTATGGATCTGACTACACCAAAAGGAGATAGAATCAATATTGAATGCAAGCGCCACCTACAGCTACCCTGAACCAGCTTGATGACATTGCATATCCTCAGAATCAGGTGGTGGAGGAATTCCCGGATGTGTTCCTTGATGAATTGCCAGGTATGCCACCTGACCGTGATATTGAATTTATTATTGAGTTATTACCTGGCACTGCACCTATAGCTAAACGTCCATATAGAATAGGGGTTAATGAACTAGAAGAACTTAAGAAACAGTTACAGGAATTAGAAGAGAAAGGTTTCATTCGTCCTAGTGCATCACCTTGGGGTTCTCCTTTGATTTTTGTTGATAAGAAAGATGAAACTCAAGAATGTGTGTTGATTATCGTTCTCTCAATGAGGTTACCATCAAGAACAAGTACCCTTTACCCAGGATTGATGACTTGTTTGATCAGTTAAGAGGTGCTTGTGTGTTCTCCAAGATTGATTTGCGCTCTGATTATCATCAGTTGAAGATTCAAAATTCAGATATACCAAAGACAGCATTCACTACCAGATATGGGTTGTATGAGTATACAGTTATGTCTTTTGGGTTGACCAATGCACCTGCTTGCTTCATGTACCTGATGAACAAGGTTTTTATGGAGTACCTAGATAAGTTCGTTGTGGTTTTCATCGATGATATCCTGGTATTCTCAAAGAACAAGGAAGAACATGCAGAACATTTGAGGCTAGTCCTGCAGAAGCTTAGAGATCACAAACTTTATGCTAAGAAGAGCAAGTGTGAATTCTGGTTAGAGGAAGTCTCTTTCCTTGGCCATATCGTTTCTAATGGTGGAATAGCGGTGGATCCAAGTAAGGTGAAAGATGTGTTGGATTGGAAGCCGCCTATAGATGTTAGCGAGATTCACAGTTTTCTTAGATTGGCTGGTTATTATAGGAGATTTATTGAAGGATTCTCGAAGATTGCTAAGCCATTGATAACATTACTAGAGAAGAATGCCAAGTTTGTGTGGTCCGACAAGTGTCAAGCTAGTTTTGAAGAATTTAAGAAAAGATTGACAATAGCTCCAGTGTTGGTATTACCAGATCTAAGCAAGAAGTTCTCAATCTACTGTGATGCATCTCATTTGGGATTGGGGTGTGTTCTTATGCAAGAAGGTAGAGTTGCTACTTATGCTTCAAGGCAATTGAGGAAACATGAGCTTAATTATCCTACTCATGATCTAGAACTAGCAGCTGTGGTGCATGCTTTGAAGATTTGGCGACACTATCTGATTGGGCATAAGACTGATATTTTCACTGATCACAAGAGTTTGAAGTACATCTTTACCTAGTCTGACTTGAACATGAGACAACGTCGTTGGTTGGAACTGTTGAATGATTATGATTTTGATATGTATTACTATCCTGGGAAGGCAAATGTCGTGGCCGATGCACTTAGTAGAAAGAAGCATGTTAATGAGCTTCGGACGACACCTGAATCTGATCTGTTGTGTGCAGAGTTTGCTTAATTGAACCTTACTATTGTTACTAATGCCATGGAGATAGAGGTGACACCAACCTTAGGAGAAGAGGTTCGCAAGGGTCAGTTGGAAGATGAGGATCTAAAGTATATAGCCAAGAAGTTAGCAGAAGGGAAAGCACCTGGATTCCACATTGATGAAGAGGGTACCCTATGGTATGGTAATCGGATATATGTTCTGGAGGTCAAAGCTCTTCATCAGACAATTCTACGTGAGGCACATGAGTCGGCTTATTCTATCCATCCAGGAAGTACTAAGATGTATATGGATCTCAAGGAAAAGTATTGGTGGATTGGTTTGAAGAAGGATGTGGCAGAGTACGCTGCTTTATGTGATACTTGTCAACGTGTGAAAGCTGAACATCAGAGACCAGCTGGTTTATTGTAGCCAATAAAGATACCTGAATGGAAGTGGGAAGAGGTCGGTATGGACTTTATAACAGGTTTACCCCGTACTAAGAGAGGTTATGATTCTATCTGGGTAATAATTGATCGACTGACTAAGGTCGCTCACTTTTTGCCTGCGAAGACCACCTATACTGGACCTCAGTTGGCTACACTGTACTTGGAAAGGATCGTGTGTTTGCATGGTGTTCCAAAGAAGATCATGTCTGATAGAGGTGCTCAATTCACATCTCATTTTTGGGAAGTAGTGCATAGTTCTTTGGGAACAAAGTTGAACTTTAGTACAGCATATCACCCACAAACTGATGGACAAACTGAGAGGATTAATCAGATTTTGGAGGACATGCTGAGAGCTTGTGCATTACAGTATGGTACAAGTTGGGATAAGAATTTGTGTTATGCAGAGTTCTCATACAACAACAGTTATCAATAGAGTCTCAAGATGGCACCATTTGAAGTTTTGTATGGGCGTAAGTGCAGGACGCCGTTGTTTTGGAACCAGACTGGGGAAAATTAATTATTTGGGACAGATGTTCTGAGAACCGCAGAAGAACAGGTATGAGTGATTAGGGAGAACTTGAGGGTAGCCCAATCTCACCAAAAGAGTTATGCAGATACACGGAGAAGGGAATTGACATTCAAGGAAGGTGATTACGTGTACTTGAAGGTGTCTCCTATAAGAAGTGTGAAGAGGTTTAACCAGAAAGAGAAACTAGCACCAAGGTATGTTGGTCCTTTTAAAGTTTTAAAGAGACATGGTGAAGTGGCTTATCAGTTGGAGTTGCCAGAGAGTTTAGCTGGTGTGCATGATGTGTTCCATGTGTCTCAACTTAAGAAGTATTTGCGGGTACCTGAGAAGGAGCACTTGCCTTTGAAGGAACTTACTGTTAAGGATGATCTCACGTATGATGAGTTTCCAGTAAGGATCTTGGATACAGCAGAAAAGGTTATCCGAAGCCGGGTTATCAAGATGTGCAAATCGTTACTCCGAGGCTGAGGCAACCTGGGAAACTGAGGAAGCATTAAAGGCAGCTTATCCACAGTTGTTTGAGTAAGAAAAATCCAATCTCGAGGACGAGATTCTCTTAAGGGGTAGATTTGTAACACCCTAGGTTTTTGTAAATTTTCAAAAATAGTTAAAATGCATTTATGGTGATTAAATAATTAGGCAAAATAAATGTTTTTATGAAAATGATGTTGAATTATGGTAGAAACATGCTTGAGCATTCATGCTGGTCTATAATTTCTTGTGTGGTGCTTGAATTTGAATTGGAATTCAAAATACATTTGAATTTTGCATTTGAAAGGAATTCAAATAAAAGAAAAATCATTTCTTTCTCTCCTCCCTCCATTTGGCCCGAACGGCCCGCGGCCTGCTTCTCCTCCCCACACTCCTTCTGGCCCACTCTGCTGCCGCGGTCCGCTTCCTCTCTGACCCAGCAAGGCCGCAGCAGTAGTCGCGCGCTGCCGCTTCATATTGGGCTGATAGGCCACGGCCCATCAAGACGTCGCGCCCGCGCGTCGCTCCCTCCGTCTGGCTGACAGGTGGGGACCCCGTCATCGTCATCCTCCTTCGGTTCGTCCCCGACCTGGACTCGCTCGTGGAGACCGAACCCGACCGCGTCACCCCGTTCTCCGCACGCCAGGTCGCACCTTCGCCCTCGGGCTATAAATTCATTGACTCCACATCCACAACAACCTCCTATTCCCATCTACTCGAGCCGCCACCTCAGTTCACGCAGCAGCGTCCGCCAAAACCCTAGCCGCCACCGAGGATCCGCCGGAGCTCGGAATTCGCGGCAGTCGTAGGGTATTTAGTGGCGTAAGTTGGTCTTTGAGCTCGAGCTTAATCTCCTGAACACACTGGCATCCTTAATCTTGATCAATTTGCTCATCTTGTGTTGAATTGTCACCCGCAGATCACCGCCGTTCGCCGTCGCCCGCCATTAGCTCACCGCGGCCATCTCATGCTTCATCTTTCCCTCTAGTATGCTCGCCTTGATCTCCTGAGTCGATTAGCATCGCTTCCGAGTAGTTTGGTAGGTCGTAGTGCATGGCGTATGAACGCCGGCGAGCTCGTCTCCGCCGTTGTCGGCCACCGGCCGTCGTTAGTTTACTCGGGTCGCCATCTTCGTGCTAAACGTGATCGCCGCAGGCTCCTGAGTCGTTTGGTTAGGTCCGGTGTTGAGCCGAGGCCTGTAGCGCTAGATTCGTTTACTCCGGCGAGTTTTCTCGTCGCCGGCCATGTCTGCCGCCGCGTCGGACGTCGTCTCCGGCGAGGCCAACTACTCAATTCGATCTGAACCGTCAATCTCTGTTCCGACGGCCATCAGCAGCCCGTACCCCTTTGTTTGGCCGAATTGCCGATAACCCCCTGCCTTTCTGCTTAATCTGTTAAGAACCCTTGGCGTTTTCGACAGAATACGTTTTCTCTACTGGAAAGCGTAATTTCTGTTTAACAGATCCATAATACGCTTTGGCCACTAGAAGGCGTATTTTCCTTATAACAACTTCCAGAATACGTTTCCTCCTTTGGAAAACGTATTTTTCCTTTTCAGTTTCAGAATACGTGTTCATCTATTTACAGTTTTGCCATTATCTTTAAAAGCTTATAACTTTCACGTTTTAACTCCGATTTGGTCCGTTCAAATTCTGTTAGATTCATAATTTCATAATCTACGCAGTGGTGCTACTGTTGAAGTATTTTGGAAACTTTATATTTTTAGTTTATATTTAAAGTATTTATTTATCTATAGAAAATCTTTGAAAATTCATATCTTTGTCGTTATAACTTCGTTTTCGGTGAACTTGACGTTTGTGTGGTCATAGAAGTGAGTAGAATAGTTTTATAAACTTTTTATTCTATTTTGATGAGATTGATGTGCTGTTCCTCTAATAATTCTTTGTTGCTTCGTGTATGTATGCTTGATTGGATTGTCTGGTGTTGATTGTTAATGTCGAGTTCAGACGGTGAGGTTTTTGCTGAGCAAAGCTACTTTGAGGATCAACAGGATCAATAGGACTTTGAGAATCAAGGCAAGTATAGCATGGATCATCCTTGTTACCTATTCACTATAAATAACAATTCATATGCATGTGTCCATTTGATGACCTAGAAATTATAACTAACTTTGATATCCTGATTCCTTGAACCTTTTGTGTTGCATTGGACAGTTATGATGTTAGTGCTCTAATGGTCATGATCTTATAACTTGATGTGTGTTATGCTATCAACGAAAATGATGACTTTTAACAAACATGGACTCTTGTCTGTAAGTGATTTATCATGGAGAATCCGTACAGCTGTGAGGGCTATATGGCTCTGGCTCTAGTCACTTGTAGGCCCTTTTCTAACTGGTTAGTGGTCTGGAAGTTAGGGTATAGGACTGCCTCTATCCTTATGAGTATAATCGGGAAGGATTGTGCCATATTGGAAGGGGGTTTCTACACACAACGTACTTCCGTATCTCTGATTGGTTAGGAAAACCTATAGGAGGCTTTATATATTTTGTAGTAGTTTGGAAATTATAAGTCCACTTAGTTGCAAAACATGACTCAAAGTGAAAGTGTACACCTCTGATCAGAGTTTAAATCAATATATTGTCCGTGCCCTTCGGTTAGGGCGGCCTTGACACATTTACAAAAGATAATGGTTCACAAATTGTTAATGTGTGCATCTTAATGTCGTTATTGCTACACACTGGTTAATGTTATTTTGATCATGAGAATATGAAAATTATCACTACCTTGATGCTATTAAGTTATAAAAGCTAAATGCAGTCAAACCGTATTAGCTTATTTGAGCCTCATTAACCCATGTTATGCTTGTTGAGTACGGTTGTGTACTTACGCTTACTTTACTTTCAATTTTGAAAAATCCCAGATAGGTAACAGATGAAGGTTGGAATGAGAGCTATCATGATGAGTACTAGGCTTGGTGTTCACCAGTTGACGTATCCTTGTGTAGAGCTTTCGCAATAAAGATATCTTAGTTATTTATTATTTATGCGCAATACTCTATAATAAATATTGGTACGCTATGTAATAAACAGGGTGATGATACTCTTTGTAATTTATCATCCTATATATACGACTGTTCCTGAGACGCATATAAGGCTATTTATGTATTTTGCTTTTATCTTTAGAAGTGGAGCGTGACATTCGTCGCCTCCATCGCTCCCTCCCTCGCAAGATCCACTGCCACCTCCTCATGATCTACACTCTTGTGGGTCGCAATCCCCCGCTTATCCAACCCCTAGCGAGATCGAAGCAGCTCATGCCCCCACTGGGGCGACACCTGCGACGCCGCCGTTGGTTGCCGCCGTGGCGGTTGACGTCGTGTGCGGCCCCTCCGTCGTCGTCCTGCCGGGAAGGATGGTGGACGAGGTGGTCCCTGTGGATGCGCAGCCGCCGCCCACGTCTTCCCCCTCCTCTGGCGTTGTAGCGTCTTCCGGTGAAGGTGCGCCGCTGCACGGAGCACATGCCGCCGGCGCTCCCCGGACAGGCGGACACGTGACCGCTGGAGACGAATCGCCCGCTCCCCGGATGCCGTCGCGGCCTTCCCTGCTGGAGGCTTCCGGAGTTGCGGCCGCTACCTGACTCCCCATCGCGTCGTCGCTGCCCTCGCCGGTGAAGACCAGGCCCTATGCGGATGAGCCCCAGGCAGCCCGACTTGCGGCCTCCACCCCGTCCTCGGCGCCCTGCTCGCCGTACCAGCCTCCTCGGCCATCGGGGCTCGACATCATCATTGTGCATCCATCCGCCCCCAGCCCGTCGCCCTCTCCCTCTCCCCTCGTCTCCCCATCTCATGGGGACGGTTTGAGGGGCACCGCCGTCGCGTCTGTCGCACTGTCCATGCCGGCTGCTGGTGGACGGGCGGAGGACGAGTACCAGGTCATTGTTGAGGACGTCTCGGAGGATGAGGACGAGGAGGAGGATGGTGCGTGCTCAGCTAGGCATTCCTCCCTCTCCGCGCATGCACCACCGTTCTTCCAGTCGGCTGGCAGGAGCAAGTTTCAGCGTTGGGAGGATGACTCCGGCGTGGCCAGCTCCGACGATGAGCTGGCCCTCTCTGTCGCGCGTCAGTCTTATGCAGACGTCGCCCGGAGGGCTCCCCAGACCACTCCCCCTGGGGCCTTGGACGCCGCGCAGGGAGATACTGTCATCACCACCTAGAAGAGATGGCGCCATCGTCGTCGAGCCAAGTCTCGGGTCGCCAACAACCTCCCTACGGCCCACCAACAAATGGCCGCCAGGGTGCCCGTGCGCCAGCGGCTTGGCCTGCAGCTAACTGTGTGTGCACGCGTGCACCATCGCCTCAGCCAGCCGAGGCCACCGCACGTCCATCCTCCTAAGGGACTTCCCTGACTCCACCCCCGTGTGGCTCCGCCGGTTGACGACGACGGCTTCACGCTCGTTCAAAGCCATCGGCGGGGAAGCCGTCGGCGGGGAAGCTGCCACCCTCGCCGCCGGCGGCCAGTGCCACCATCTCTCGTCGGCCTCTGCTTCAACTGTCTCGCGGAGACCACATCGCCGCCAGGTGCTCCTACCCGTCCCGTTGCCTCTTCTGCAGTAGTATGTACCACTGGGCAAGGGACTGCAAGCTTCGTTGTCTGCCCCAACACCCTTCCTCGAATGGAGCACGGGAACCTCCAAGACGTGATATCCGGCATCGCGCTATTGGAGGCAACCAAGGTCGGGTTGGCTCGTCCCCATGCCAACCGTGTCCCGGCACCGCTGACCACGACAGTGGCGGTGGGCTGGATGTTGTTGGTACGTCGGCACCACACCATGCGACATCCATTGTGGTGGGACAAATCCTTTGTCCAGCAACTTCGGCGTCGCTGATTGCAGTTGGTGGCCCACAGCCCTCCCCACACGCACACGGTGGCTCCGACGGCGCCAAGCAGAGGGCCGTCGGGGACGCCAATGCTGTTCGTCGTCAACGCCGGCGACGGCGGGGCAAGCGGCAGAGGAAGGTGGTGGCCCCCATCTTCACCGACAACAATGCCGCCGCCACCGAACTGCTTGCACTATGGCCACGCGTGGGTGAGGGGCTTCCCATTTGGGTTGACCCGATGCTCGACAAGCTCGCCGTCTCCTTCGTCGCGCGCCCGTCCACACCGACGGTAGCCTCTCTGTAGGCCTGGTCAGAGTTGTTGGATCCTCTGTCACCACCATGAATGACCAGGCTCTGCTTCGTTGCTGGGGAGGCCAATGAGGACGACGCGATAGCGGACTCCCTATGGTCGGCTACTCACGCCGTTGTGGCACTGGAGGCGGTCAGTGTGGACGCGGCGGCAGCAGACGCTGGGGCCTTCATCCCAATGCGTGCGATGGCTACCTCACCACCTGCAGCTCCAACGACGGTTGCTGATGTGCCTCTAGTGGCCTCGGTGACAGCGTTCGTCGACTCCTTCAGGCTACCATTGGACGAGACCGCCTCCACAATCGTTGGGCAGCTGGAGGTCGCGGAGGCCTCCTTGCCAGTGCTCCCGCCTCTTACAGATGCGGCAACCGTGGCGGCACCGTCCATGGGCGACAGTGCGCCACCGACGGAGGCGTCCGTAGCATACTTTATTGACAGCTTAAAGCTGCCACTGCAGGAACCACTGATCCACTCTCCGCCACGTCCGAGGGTGGCTAAGGTGGTTGATGACGACTGGATGCCACGCCGTAGCACTCGACTGGCCGCCAAGTCGGCCTTTCACGACCCAAACCCGGAGAGGCAGGCTCGTCGGGTCATGCTCAACAAATTTGAGGGCCGCCCTGCTGATGCTGCCATCGACGAGCCGGACGACACGGTTGCGGTCAAGTTCCACGAAGCCTTCGCCAACTCCAGCCCCAGCGTTAGGAGGGAGGTGATGCGTCACCTCTTCCCCCTGTGTGGCAGCCGTTGGGCAAGTACCGCGCGTACCGCGGTAGAGCTAGAATGAGCTCCGCAACCATCGGCAACTTGGTCAAGACACCACTCCCTGTCGCACCATTGTTATAGACTTAGTACAACCTTGACGCTCCACCGTTTCAACTGGTGACTTGTGTTAGTGTTTAACCTGTTGTGCCCTATGACAGCTCGTCGTCTGGCACAACTGGTCGTGTAACGAAACTCTAATTTCTCTTAATGAAGCACGTGCAGCGCACGCTTTCGAAAAAAAATGTTCTTGAACGCAATTTTGTACTTTAGACGTTATGAGTGCGATTTTGATTGGTTCCTTAACCCTGCATATTGCAAGCTTGTTCGTGTGGAGGATTACCAGCGCATGGTGCTTTGTGTCACTGTAAGTGTTAAACAACTATATTCTGAAGCTTTCTGTTTTGATTGTTGTTACATTATCATGTATAGTCATTCTGAAGCTGAGAGATGATGAGGCCATGTGCTAGGAAGGTTTCACACCTTGTTAGTCTCTGAATCCTTGCTCTAGGTGTGAGCAGGATCCTTACTCTCATCGAGAGGATAGCACACAGAGATCTCAGAGTTGAGGCAATTTTCTGGGTTTTATTTCTCACACCATGCTATGTCAACCTTAGGGGTTGGGGATACATATTTATAGGCTGCTAATCAGCCAAGCATATGCTAAGATGCTAGTCTAAGATGCTGTCCTAGATGTTGTCCTAGATGCTGTCCTAGATGCTAGTCAAGATGCTGTCCTTAAGATGCTAACTGCTGTCCTAAAAGCAGTCATAGATGCTTTTACAAAGGACACAAGGACACAAGGACCATGTGCTCTTGGAGCACACACACAGAGACTTATCCATCACACCTTATATTATATAGACCACTAGGGTACTCAAATCCGCTTGTTGATTTAGAGTTTGGAATGTGTCACTTTGCAAAAAATAGTGAAGTCCTTGTGCACAAATATAAAACAACTTATGCTTGAAAATGGAGTGACTACAACCAAAATTGCTGCTAAGCCAACATGGCCACATTCAGCATTGTATGCAATTAGCTGATGCATAATGACAAACCCGAAGTTTGGATGTACTTGTGTGCAACGGGCACCCCTCCTAGCTCTGCCACTGGCCCTACCATTGTGCCGACTTTGTTTACAAACCATGCAAATGCAAGTAGATAACAGTCCTTACCATGCAGATGCAAGTAGATAACAGTTCTTGCAAAGTGCCACATAATATATTATTCTAAACTTTAAACCTCCACAAGAATGATAAAACTTATATCCCATATTGTTGCTTAAGGTGAGCTATGTGAGACATTTAGGAGACAGATGATGCCATTGACTGACACTATAGAACTTTTGCAAGGATAGTGTAGCGCTTCTTACAGTGGTCTATGCATGAATACTGTTGCTAGCAATGAATGTGCTACTGATAATGTTTTCATTGTGCAGTCAGAGTTTGAAGCCTTGGAAATTTGCCCCTATGATCGTCTTACGCTTGAGGATGACCAACAATTTGTCCAGTTCTGGGAGACGTTGTCAAGACAAACTGAGGTGTCCATATTGTGATTGTTGTACACTTTTGTTCATATGTCATCATGTTCTGATTTGGCTTCTTGTCTCATGCAGTTGATTGAAAGGTACATAACAGGAAAGCCATGTGAGGTAAATATTCACCAAAAGTCTCATGGTTAAAGTTTCATTGAATGCATTTGATTCTTTACTCTTGCACCTTGTATTCTAAAAGCTGTTTTGTTGTTTAGCGTGAAAGAATTGAGAATGTGCTCTTGTACCATGCATTAAAGATCGCAGAAAGATATCCCTCTGTTTACAAAACTCCAATTGTCTCAAGATTCAGGGTAATGCCCTGCCATCACATGTTAATTCAGTTGGCACTGCAAATTATGACAGTATTTGATATTTTATTTTTTTTATTTAGGAATTTATGCTGGGTGTGGAGACTGATTATGCTTATGCTGGTTTCCTTACTAAGATGTGGCAGCTGCTTGCTAAGAAACAGGTTTCATTCTTGCCTGAATATACTAAACCAGAGATGTTGTGTTATCCCGTCTATTTGTTCAAGCTTTATATGCTTCCTGACAGACATTTCTTTGCTTTCAACATTGCTTAGATGAATTTCGCAGATGCTTTGATGCACATGTACAATGAAGGCAAGTATTGGTTCATTTTTCTATTGGGAGCTGAGTTCAAATCAAATCTATCTCCAATTGAAAGGATTGTAAGTTGCCTTTCTTCAGTGTTATATGTTAGTTCGATTTCTCTAGTTTCTTTTGGTTCTGCCCCACCCCCACCCAAAACTATTTTATCATCTGTGTTTAATTTCTTTCATATCTTATTGTCCAGTATAAACCCCATTTGGATCGCATTGTTGAAAAGGTAACCTTCATTTACACGAGATCAAGGTCTAATGGGAATGTTTTTTCGCATCAAAGCAACTTGTTTTTGCTTTTTGTAGGCTCAAGATGGTGCTGCTGCTCATCAGTTGGTCATGGACACCATTGTTGAAAATGTCAGTGGCTTCTTTTTCTTTCTGATATTTTAGATGTACCTCTACTCTAGCTTTTAATGCACGTTCAAATTTCCTTTATTTTGCTGATGTGGCAGCGAAATTTATTTTCAGTATTGGAAAACAAGGAGAGACTATGACTATGTGAGAAAGAAGATGCCTATTGCTGAAGAAATCGGTTTGATCCCCAAGCAACCCCCACACAGGTATGCACATTTTTTCAG